>VDFB02337192.1:33293-85878 GCA_007258455.2 Sequoia sempervirens
TGAAAAATCTTGTTTAAGTTTGAATCTATGCATTGCATGAGAGAATCAAATCCATGGAAAGATATAAGGGTTTTGCAGGTGTTTTATTGCAGATATGAGGGTTTTGGGTTTGCTGATTAAATGGGTTGATTGTGGATCTGGGATGTGAGAAATTTTGGGTGAAATAGGTTTCTTGGTTTTGTATTCAATGGGGGTTTTGGGGGTGAGCTTTCACATATGATCTTCTAGCCCAAAATAGACTTTACGGTTGGATCCGGATTGGCTGAGAGACGAAAATTGATATATAATTTGACCTATTTCTGTTACTGTGAAAAATTGCAAAATTATTTTGCTCATGCTCAGATTGTACGGACGTCAATAAAAAAAATATTCCCGTCAATTAATTCCATACCTACAAAATTAAAAAAAAAATTATAAATCAAAAAATTGATTTGAAAAGTTTTATTTTGAAAAAATATATATATAAATAAAACTTTGTGGGGGGACGGGGTCACCCCCGTACCTCCCGCTGCCGGCTGTCAGCCTGCACTGACAAGCTACTGACGGTACTGTAAGGTACCACCTACAGTCCTATCGGTGGACTGACCACCGGCGGGGCTCGACAGTACTTGCCGCCGGCGTGGCCGGCCCCACCCTATGGGGTGTTAAAAATTTCGCCCATAAAAGAATTTTTATTATTAAATTTATTTCATTCCGGAAATTCCGCCCATGCTTAATTTTTGGCCCATGCAATTTTTGCATGAAAATTAAATTTAATGAAATCTAATTTTTTTTCGAGTCTGCCACCCAAGGAGCGGTGCCACCCGGGTGGGGCCGCCGCCCAGCCACCCGTGGTGGCTAAATTTTTTTGCCTCAGGTGCAAACTACAGTTTTACTTCAAAGGGGCATAATTTTTGCTCAGATTGTCCGTTTTCTGACTTCTTGGATTCATTGGAAAGCTGACTCAGAGATCTATGCTGTGGTGATAGATATTTTTCTAGATTCTTCAGTTTTGACAGTGTTTTTCTTGTTCAAGTCGATGTTTTGTTTGGTTTGAGAGGTGATGCTCAGTTACCTCTGATTTTGGCTAAATAGTCAACGGAAAGCTTGTTTAGAGAATTATATAGTGGATTAGGTTTGGAGATATTTTGGCATGGTTTATTTTCTTTTTTATTTATCTGAGCTGTTTATGGGTTTCTTTGACTATGGTGATACTGTGAGTTTATGGATGATCGGATCTTGGAGATTTGATGTTGGATTCATTGTATGCTCAGTTGTATATCTCAGATTATTCTATTTTTGACATGGTTATCAGTATATGGTTGGATTTATATGCTTCATTGATGTATCTACAAGTTGTGCAATGTTGTAGGCGGTCTATACTTACATGTTGCATTTATGACTTGAACATGGGTTGTCTTTGCCCATTGATATTTCAATGTTGATGCATGCTCAGTTTTGGTGGCTTGGTTTAGTCACTTAGTTTGTTGGTTTTGTTGTCATGTTGAGAAGGTGAGATGGTATTACCAGGTACAGTTATGATATGAGACCTATGTAGTTGACTATGATTATGCAGATATGTGGACACGGTTGGGTTGAGTTGTTGGTAGATTTTGTGGTGATCATGGTGTCATGGATGTTTCTTGTGCTTTAGAGACTTTGGCATGTCATGATGGTTTATGCATGTGCATTGTTGGTGGTATTGGCTTGGTTCCTGATTATGGTTGTGGCGGTGTATCTTCGTGGTATGAGGATCATGGTTTTACTTTTCCTTTTGGGAGCTCTTGTTATATTTGAGTTCTTTGATTGTGTGAGGGCATTTGGTTGATCTTCATGAGGATATTGTTATCATGATGTCATGGATAGCTTGATTACACTTTTCAGTGGGAGCTTTTGACAGTGATGGTTTTAGCAGTGATGGATATGTTTATGATGGTTTGGTGGTTGTAGGTATCTTCTTGGCTTGGAGATTATGATTCTATTTTTATGTTACTGACATTTCAGTTGTGTGTGTAGACTTGGATGATCTGCATGGAGAGGATGGTTGTCATGATGCCATGTGTGACTCGGTATCACAGTTCAGTGGGAGTTGTTGGCAGTGACATGGATGCATCATTTGGTAAGCTTATCTCCATGTGATTGGAGATATGGTTTCTTGGTTTAGAGTGTATTTGTTATGATGTCATATTATACTCTTGATACTAGTTTAGAGTTTGGCATATTACATGTTCTCTTAAGACCAAGATGTATATATATGTTATGGTGCATGTGATCTCCTATTAGGAGATGGTTAGATCATGTTGTCATGGTTATGTTCTTGATTCATGATTGGATATATGACAAATTGATCTTGTGTGGTTCTCTTGGTATTGAGTACATCGACATTTGCTTGATTACTTCATGTGGTGCTATGTTGCATTTGGAGTTTGGCATGGATTGGTTGGTTACAAGTACTCATGGATATTTGGAGACATAGGTGAGGCTTGAGTTCTCTTGTGATAAGAGACATGTGTTGAGATGGTTACTCTTGATGAGATTTCAGTAGGAAGTCTGAGGAGCCTACACCTTGGTTGGATGCGAGTTCAACATGGACCTATGAGGAGAGTGTTCTTGGATAAGTCATGATGACTTGGATGTCTTGGAGGAGCATTCTCATTCCTCACTCTTGGTCTACTCGGCAGTTTCACTTGAGAGGTATTGCCCATTGTTACTTTCAGGTGCTTTGTGTTTTATGCTTTATCTTCTCATGCATAAGGATCTTGAGCTATGGATATATGGTTTTGGAGGGTTCATTTGAGGAGTGTTGGCATGTTTATCTCCTTATGCATTGTGATTACATTCAGTGATGTTGAGTTTAGGAGATGTATTGGGTGTATTTCCTTCATTGGGAATGGATTTAGTTTGATCTTGTTTGGCTTGAGAAGCTTACATCCATGTTGATTACATGATACATATGTTATGTTTGATCTTGGAGATTGAACGGTTGGGTGTAGTTATGGCTTTTCTTTTGGGGTGTTGAGGAGGAGATCGTACTTGACACAGTTGGCTTTTAGAGGTGTATGTAGGAGATTTTTCTTACAGGTGATTGATATACAAGTTTGCATATCATTGTGGATGATTCCTTGTTACTACATGATGTAGTTTACACTTTCTATATGATGTTATTGGTAGACTTGGTATGCCTTGATATTTTTCAGATTTGCATTACCCATGCAGTGGGAGCTCTTGGATGTGTATGTCATTCTTGGACAGGTTTTGCACATGGAGTTTATGATTGCAGTTTATGGGTGTATATGTTTATGGCATGAGTTTACTATGTTTTGTATACCTTGGAGGTATGGATAGTTGGATGTATTGGCACTTGCTGTGGGTGTTATTTCAGCTTTTGGGTTTATGTATCTTGACAGCTACTGGTGCATATTGATACTTTTGGATTGAGTGTATGTGTTTGCGATATCAGTTGAGCAGGACTTATTCTTCGTTGTGAAAAATTGAGTGGTTTCTCTATTTGATGGATTCTTATCTTTGTGCATTGGCATGATGGAGGATGAGAGCATTTATGTTTGGGATGGTGGTCACTTTGATTCTTGTTACAGGTATCTTGATGGAGCACATGGAACATTTTGATTCCATGATGGTATATGTGGCTATATGGATTGTTCATTTGATTCATGTTTTGAGGTTACTTGTTCCCCTTATGCAATGTATACAACAAGTGGGAGAATGTTAGGAAAAGGTGTGTTGTACACCTTGCATTATGTATTTAATGTAATTATTCTTAGGGCCACTTAATGTTGCATGTAACATTGGCACATAAGTTAAATTGATAAAATGTAATTATTTAATATTGGGGAAATAATAAATAAAGCACCCAATATTAAATAACGGGAAATGGTTTTTAATCTCATAGTTATTGTCACATAGTTTTGTGCAATACCACTTAGTGGTTTTGTGGGAGCTTGCTTCTATAAAAGCAACCACAAAGGTAGTTATTGGAAGATGATGCAATTTTGCATGATTAGCTCTGGTTAGCATTTGTGAGGGTTTGAAGCATGGCACAGGATGTGTGGTTGCATGCTTGTTCGCATGGATTGCTTGGAGAGAGCTTGTTGCTTCAATGGTGTTCATGGAGACTCAGAAGATATATTGTAATCTTATTGCTGAATAATATATGAGAGATGGATGCTTTTGGAGGCTGGGTTTTTTCCCTCTTGAGGGTTTTCCCAGGGTATATCTTGTGTCATATTTTCATGGGTATGTTGTCTATTCTCTTGCATGTGGATTCTGAATACTTAAATGCATAGATTTCTTTATGGGTTATGTTAAATTGTCTTTAATTGGCTGCAAGTTTCCAACATGGAGGTCTCGTGAAGACGTGCCTACCACTAACAAATGTTTCAAACTTCTTAGTGAAATTCGCATGGTTCCAAGCTGCATCATCGCTGACAAGCAGGTCCTCCAGTTCATCTGTAACCAAACAAGTAGGAGATGTTAGAATAAATTAATACAGTTAGTGCTGCACTTAGCCTCTACAGCCAACTCATGCTGCACTCAGCCTCCACTAGGCATCTTTTGACGTCCTTAGATGCAGTTTACAGTTGTATTGCATTATTCTTATCTATAAATTATGAGCTCCTGCCTGTGTTCTGGGCGCTCCATGTTGCAATCTGATCTGTGTTTGTTCTCATGGTATCAGAGCCTTTGTGACTGCAGCCCTTTCTGCCCGTTGAGTTTTCACTAGGTCTGAGATCAAGTGCATAAAGGTCATCGTTGATAAGAGCCCATATTTGCTTAAATTTTGGCGTTTTCTCTAGAGGGTGGCACTATTTACCTCAAACCTCTCTGTTTCTGCATTTTGTGAGAGAGGCACTATTAGAAGATTAGACAGCCGGTTTTTTTTTTTAGAAGAGGCTACGTTTGAGGTCTCTGGCGGGTTGTTGATTTGTAGGAAGCGTTAGAAATTTTGGAGGCACATCATCTTCAGAAGCCTAAGATCATTTTCCTGTGTTGTGGTTTGGTGTCTATTTACCGACACCATTTGATGCTTCTAGGAGGCCCGTTTTTCACGGGTTGAGGCATTTATTCCCGTTTTGGAGACCCGCGCTTTGTTCATTGAGGGCGCAGTCTGATTTGGAGTGCACGTTTCTTGCTGTTGAAGGTGTTCAGGCAGAGGCATTTTGTAGGCGTGGATTCCCCCTGTCAAGCCTGCGAAGACATGTTCCTTTGGAGGCACCAATTTTTTTTTTTTTTTTGGAGGGGCTGATTTTGCTAGAAGTCGATGTTGTTTTCTAGAGAACTGTTTGCAAATCGCTGCAACCTTCTACAGACAGCTTGACGAGTGTTGTTGGCAGCACAACGTTCTGTAGCTTCTCACAATATTTGATCTCAATATCTTCCAAACAGCTCACTCTGGAAAAACTTGGCAACTCCTCAAGCGCAGGGCACTGTTCAAAATTCAATATTGTAAGCTTTGTAAGATCACCGGCTACTCTTTGCAAATCTCTGCAACTATGTACAGACAGTTTCTTGAGTGTTGTTTGCTAGGAGATTTGTTATTGGATGCTTTGAGGTTGTGGTTGATAGCTCTACTTCCTTAGAGGTTATAAATCTATCGCTTCCATATGACCATCATTATTCTAGTTGCTCTGTCAATTCCTACCTCTGCGACTATGTCCGTAGGTTGACGCTCGGTGGAGGAGAATATTCCAGTCGCTATGACGATTCCTACCTCTGCAAATCTGTCCATGGCCTGAAGGTCAGTGAAGGAGAATGGATAATTACAGCGGTACCATATAATGATTATATTTCTAAATTTGTAGATGTATTAAGGAGCAATGGATTAATGAAGAAGGGGGTTTTGATGAACTCTCTTTCATAATTGTAAGTCACAAATTTGCAAAAGTCCTTGTTTTGTTTGGTTTATAAGAAGGCCAACATCAAGATGTGATAATACCAAAATTTCATTGTGTGTTGGTAGGGGCTTTATTCTTTAAGCCCCTGTGTTTGTGTGTCTTGAGAGTTTATTTTGTCTTTGCAATGGCTGCCTCTGAGATATCTAATATTGTAGATAGTGAAAAATTGGATGCTTCTAATTATGCCAGTTGGAAATGTGAGATGGAGTTGATTTTACAAATGAAAAGCCTAGGGGAGCTAGCAATAGAAGACAAACCTACATATGAAACTAAGCATGAAAAATGGAATAAAATGGATATGAATGCAAGGGCTACCATTTTATGGAAAATTAGTCTAGGGATAAGGCCTCATGCTTAGGATCTAAAAACAACAAAGAAGATATGGGACACTCTACAAACAATGTATGAAAGAACTAGCAAATTAAAAGTGATGGACATCAAAAGGCAATTAACTCATTTTTAAATGAAGGGAGGAGATAGCGTGAATGACCATATTGCAAAATTGAAAAACTTAAGAAATCAACTTGCAATGATGAAGGTTGAATATAAAGACTCTAAAATTATAGATTTTTTAATTGAAAGTCTTCTAGATGAGTATCATAATTTCATCCACACATTAGAGCTTACTGGAAATTTTGAGAATATCACACTAGAAGAAGTGTATGGAGCTTTGTTGAATGAAGAGGAGAGGATTAAAAAGTTCACAAGAGAGTCCAACAAGAGCTCTCAAGCATTTGTGGCTAGAAGAAAATATAAGAACTACAATCAAAATAAATCATACCAAAATCAAGGGAATCAACATAGAAATAATCAAAGGAAATGGAATCAATCAAGGGATAATCAATAGAGGAATAGTTTTCAAAAGGAACAAAATGAATGGAGAAACAAAGTAGATCATTTTAAAAGAAAAATCAAATTTTATAATTGTGGAGAAGAAGGGCATAAAAGTGATCAATGTCCTAGGAAATCACATGCAGGAGGTCAAAGAAAATTTGGTCAATGAAGGCAATCAAATTTTTCTCAAGAAGATGGTTGTCATAATATAATGATAGCTTCTTTGGCTACTCAAGGAAACTCAAATGACCCATGGTATATTGATTCAGGAGCTAGCCAACATATGACTTACAATAAAAAATTCTTTAATTCTTTAGAAGAAATAAAAGGTGCAAGGTTATTCCTTGGGATGATACGTCACATGCAATTGAAGGAATAGGTTCCATTTCAATGAAAGGACATGATGGTAAGAAGTTGGAAGTAATAGATGTGAATCTTGTACCTAAGTTTAACAAAAAATCTTCTCTCAATGAGTCAAATAACTCAACATGGTTATAAGGTGGAGATTTATTCAGATAATGTCTAATCAAGAACATTAATGATGGATTCAAAATTGTGGCTACATGAGTTGAGTGTGATGGCATCTACAAATTTTCAGCATCTATTAATAAGCAACCTTACATTACTACAAGTTCCTCCATCAGTGAGTTGTGGCATCATAGATTTGGTCACTTAAACTATTAAAGTTTGTCTATTCTTTTAAAGATGAATATGGTTGATGGCCTGCCTTGGATAAAGGTAAACACAAATGTGTGTATAGGATTTATGGTTGGAAAACAACATAGGGACAAGTTTGCAAGGTCCACCTGGAGGGAAATTAAATCTCTTGAACTTGTCCACAGTGATTTATGTGGGCCAATGAATCCTCCATCAAAAGGAGGAGTTAGATATATCTTAACATTTATTGATGATTTTTCAAGGAAGGTTTGGGTCTACTTCCTTAATCAAAAAGATGAACTGTTTAGTAAATTTGAAATGTTCAAAGCATTTGTTGAAAATCAAAGTGGAAATAGGATCAAGAGAATAAGAACAAATAATGGTGGAGAATATATCAACAATAGGTTCAAATCCTTTTGTGAATATCATGGAATCAAGAGAGAAATGACTAATAGATATACTCCTCAGCAAAATGGTGTAGCTAAAAGGAAAAATAGGACCTTAGTGGAAATGGCACGGTACATGCTACAATCCAAGAGTCTTCCTTTGTTTCTTTGGGCCGAAGCTATCCATACTACAGCTCATGTCTTGAATATATCTCCTACAACTTGTTTGGAGAAAATCACTCCCGAAGAAGCATGGAGTGAAAAGAAACCAGATGTTAAGTATTTTAGAGTATTTGGATGTGAAGCATTTGCTCACATACCAGATGAGATTAGAGAAAAGAAATTCGATAAGAATAGTGTTAAGTGCATCTTTGTGGGTTATGATGATCAGAGGAAAGGATACAGGTTGTATGATCCTAGTGTGGAGGATGTGTTCACAAGTAGGGATGTCAAGTTTAATGAAGGGTTTGAGGATATGATACAATCCTCTCCTTTTCCACAAGTGGAATTAGATAATGGTGGATCCTTTGAAACTAATGAACTTTCCAAGGAAACTTGTAGTACAGTTGAAGAATGTAGTCCACCTCCAAAGACCAAGAGTCTTCAAGAAATTTATCAAAAGACTCAACAAATTAATTATGCTCTAATGACCACCATAATGAAGACCAATGATCCTCAAACATAATGGAACCAAGTTATGCAAAATGAATATGACTCTTTGATCAAGAATAAAACATGGGAATTGGTGGACTTTCCCAAGGGCAAGAATGTGGTCAACAATAAGTGGGTGTATAAGACTAAGTTCAAGTCAGATGGGAGCATTGAAAAACACAAGGCACAACTAGTGGCCAAAGGGTATTCACAGAGAGAGGGAATGACTACACATAAACTTTTGCTCCAGTAGCAAAGATCAGTATTGCTAGGACTATTATAGCATTCACAACACATTTCAAGTGGCCTTTACACCAAATGGATGTTAAGAATGCATTTTTGAATGGTGAAATTGATGAGGAAATCTATATGATCCAACCACAGGGATTTGAAAATCTAGTTTAGGAACACTTAGTTTGCAAGTTAAGGAAATCACTTTATGGCTTGAAACAAGCTCCAAGGGCTTGGTATGCTAGGATTGATGAGTATTTCCAAACTCAAGGCTTCCATAATAGTCCTCATGATCCAAACTTGTATGTGAAGGAATTTGATGATCGTGGAATAATCATTATTGTACTCTATGTTGATGATCTTATTATCACATGTCATAATATGAATCAGATCAATGACATAAAGATAAAATTGCGGATACATTTGAGATGACAGATCTTGGTTTTCTACACTACTTTCTTGGTATCCAAGTATGGCAGAAAGATGATGGAATTTACCTCTCTCAAACCAAGTATGCTTTAGACTTGTTGAGAAAATTCAAGATGGAAGATTGCAAAAGTGTATCTACTCCAGTTACTTCGGGATTGAAGTTGACTAAAGATATGGATGGTGAGGATGTTGATTCTACCTTGTACATGCAATTGGTTGGTAGTCTTGTGTACTTGACTCACACTCGACCAGATATTTCATTTGTAGTAGGTGTGGTTTCAAGGTTTTTGAGTTCTCCTAAGGATCCACATTGGATAGCAACAAAAAGAATATTGAGATATGTAAAAGGTACTTTGAATATGGGAGTTTATTATTCTTCTCATGGAGATCTACAACTTGTTGGATATTTTGATTCAGATTGGACAGGTTATGCAGATGATCGCAAGTCAACTATGGGTTATGTTCTCTCTTTGGGTTTTGGTCCCATTTCATGGTGTAGTAAGAAGCAATCTACTATTTCTTTATCAACTACATAGACTGAATATACTGCAACGAATGAGACAGCTAAAGAAATCACTTGGTTGTGAGCTATTCTTTTAGTACTCAAACAAGATTCAACAAGGTCTTCTTTACTTCATTGTGACAATCAAAGTGTCATTATGTTGTCCAAGAATCCAATGTTTCATGCTCGCACAAAACATATAGAAGTCTATAACCATTATATCAGGCATCTCATCCAACAAGAAGTGATTCATCTCAAGTATTGTAAATCAAAAGATCAGATAGCTGATATCTTTACCAAGGCCTTATGCGAATCTAAGTTTGTATATCTTAGAGGTCTTTTAGGTTTGAAAGCAGTCATATGAATTTTAATGGTTATCATTCAGGGGGGATTATTATGAATATCTACCATCATATTAGTGAATAATTGTAAATGGGTACCTAACAAGGCTTTAGGCCGGGACCTATATATTCTAGATTATGGGGTATATTTCAAGTAATTAGTATAATTAATTTATGGGGGGATGTTAGAATAAATTAATACAGTTAGTGCTGCACTCAGCCTCTGCAGCCAACTCATGCTGCACTCAACCTCCACTAGGCATCTTTTGATGTCCACTTAGCTGTAGGAGTTTACACCTACGTATTGCATTATTCTTATCTATAAATTATGAGCTCCTGCCTGTGTTTTGGGCGCTTCATGTTGTAGTCTGATCTATGTTTGCTCTTAGGAGAGTCCATCGCTATGTCAAAAACTATGACCTTCTCAACCTAAACACTTGAAATCTCTTTCATAGATTTATATAGTAGCTCAAATTTAGATTTCAAATCCTTCATTTTTTCCTTCTCATCCTCATAATGCTTTATAGCTCACAAGGTAAAGGCTCTGTTTTCTCCTTCAATTTCTCAGGAGTTTCTTTAGCCGCTTCAGCCTCTTTGGCTTCACATTTTTCCTTATGAATGCCCAGTTTGGTAAGGAATATGTCCACCTCAACTAATTCCTTCTTTAATTCTTCATTTATTTTCTTTCCAAAAAACTCCCACTTTTTTGCAAATTTCTCTTTTTCCTTCTCCATATAGTATATTCACTCTCTCAGCATCAAAATCTCCTCCTGTAGAAATTTTTTTTCTATGTTTAGATGTTCCTACTAGTTCTCAGCCTCTTCCTTAGGTTCATCTTCACTCGCCTAGTACCAGATTGCATCCTTCTCATCTCAAAAGGAAAACTCCGCAGTCTCTCCTTCAACTAGCAATTGCTTCAAACCATCTTCTTCAACCAAATCCAAATTGCCAAAAAATTCTTCAATGACCAAATCAACCTCATCATCATCAAATACAAAATTAGTCATACCTATTAAAATATATGGGAAGTACCGAGAGGCTTATTTAGCCCCCATCTCTGCTCCCTAACCAAAAAACTCAATACTACTCCATAGCTCTAATATCAATTGTAAATATTAAAAACAAACACAAAAATGGAATAAAACATAAAAACAAAGAACAAAAATACAAGACACAATTTATAGTGGTTCGGCAATTACCTAGTCCACTTTCAAGCAGGGAATAATTCTATTATCAATCACCAATTCGTTGTCCAATACATGATCAACCACATATTTATACAAGGCTGAGAGAATTTGAATGGTCATGTGCCATTGGACTTCACATCCCAACAATTATACCCTGGCAAGTTTTTGTGTCCAAATACCTCATTGTTTGGAAGATTTACTTTTTTCAGTCCATAACTTGCAAACTGAGTAAAAATCTAATACAATGGTGTTGGGGGCTAAAAGGTTTACAGGTTCTGCTCGGGAGAGTCCAATGACCCTGCTGTTTAAATTTCGTGAAGATTGGAGCCATTATGAGGAAGATAAAAAAAAGAATGTATTTGTTATTTGAGATGATTTATTTACAATTTTACGATGATAGTGGTTGCTGAGCTTCTGAGTGGGAACTATATTCAAATCGAATAAATTTTATTGGTCATATTGAAGTTTCAAGGTTTTATGAGATCGACTTATTAAAGAAGCCTTGGTTTTATTAATACTCAATTCTCCTTTTAAGCGGATGCATTATTAGTTCTATAACCTTTTAAAAGCTCGACTCCATGGTTCAAAGGTTTTGAAATGTGCCAACCACCCGACTTTGTTGGAATGTAAACCCTAACTGTTGTCGTCACCCCTAGCCGTTGCCCGCGATATCGCAATAAAAAAAATATCCATTGCGATACCGCGGGAGACTCCCGTAGCATTTTGGTTCATCTTAACCGCGAGCCGTTTACCACGCTGTCATCAAACCACTGCCCGTGATATCGCAATATGGGTAGTTACCCATTGCAATACCACGGGGAACCTTCTCCAAGCCGCCTCCGCCAGGATATTTCGTAATACAGAAATTTGATATTTAAGTTTTAATATTAATGTAAAGGACACTTTATTAAATATGTTTTGTTCGGGAAAAGTAAGTTAGGTAATTTGTAATAAATATTTCGGTGAATGTTTTTCACGTGATTTTTAACTTTTACCTATATTGGTAAATGTATTTACTTTTGTTTTTTAATGCGAATGTGAGCATACATAAATTAATGAGTAGCAGCTTTGTGTTGAAGATATTTTTTTTTTAAGTTTTAATTTTTCTATAGAATTCCTCTGCCTCTGGCCTTCATGTGGTAATAAAGCAAGTTCAATTATCAGAGCCAAGTTTATCAAAGCAGATTATCTGGGTAAATTTCAAAAATGGCAGCAAGCACAAGCTTAACAAACCCACAAATTCCACAGTTTAATGGGAAGAATTATGAGTATTGGTCAATTACCATGAAAGCACTATTTAGCTCACAAGATATATGGGATTTAGTAGAGAATGGATTTTCAAAGCCAGCAGATGCAATAGCATACAATGCTTTAACACAAGCAGAGAAATACTTATTAAAAGATACAAGGAAGAAAGACTCAAAGGCTTTATTTTATCTGTTTCAAGCTGTACATGAGAGCATTTTTCCAAGGATTTCAGCAGCAACAAAGTCCAAACAAGCATGGGACATACTTCAAACAGCCTATCAAGGCATGACAAAAGTTAAAACAGCAAAGCTACAAATCTTTGAGAAAGAGGAATTTTGAAACAATATGTATGAAGGGCAATGAATGGAATTCATTCTACCAAGTCATTGGGTAGTTGTCAAATTAGGTCTCATGGAAAGAATATGGAAGATACCAGAATTGTTGAAAAGATTTTAATGAGTTTTCCCACAAAATTTCTACCAATTGTAGTTGCTATAGAGGAGACAAAGAATCTCTCATAGTTCTTAGTTGATGAGTTATATGCATCTAATTTTCATATGAACATAGGCTAAAAGGTCGATAGATACATCAACGTTGTGCTTTCAAAACTTAGGCTTCAGTCAGTCAAGGAAGAGGCAGAGGTAGATCAAGAGGAAGAGGAAGAAACTCTTATAGAGGTGAAAGATACAGTCTATCAAGTTCAAGTGGAAGAGGCAGCAATCAAGGCTCAAGCCAAAACCCAACACAGAATCAGTCACAAAATCAAAGGTATGATAAATCTCAAGTCCAATGTCACTACTGTAAAAAATACGGGCATTATATGAATGAGTGTAGAAAGAAGCAGTATGATAATAATAGACAAAATGCAAATTTTTCAAGAGAAGGTCAAAATCAGAATTCAAATAAGAGCACAATGTTTTTAGCTTGTAATGTTGCTCAAGCAAATGAAAAAGATGTATGGTTTTTAGATTCAGGCTGTAGCAATCACATGACAGGGAATCTAGAAATGTTTTCAAGTTTATATGAGAATGTAAAGTCTGATGTTACATTGGGAAATGACAACAAAGTGTCAGTCAAGGGAAAAGGAGATGTCAATATTCTAACTAAGCGGGGGAGAAAAATATATTTCATATATATTGTATTTTGTGCACAGTACGAAACATAACTTAATGAGTGTAGAACGAAAGCTGGTTCCAAAAAAAAAAGGGTATAGAGTAACCTTCAAGAATGGTCTGTGCACAATTTAGATAAATACCCAAGCAACCAGATTATTGCAAAAGTCAGAATGACAAACAACAAAATGTTTCCCTTAAAGATAAGGCCAGATTTGAATATAAATTATGCTCAAGCACAACACTTAATGAATTCACAAATGGGTAGAGAAGAAACTATAGCAGTAGTGCAGACAATCTTTCAACCTGAGATAAAAGATGAAAACTGGTTATGGCACCTGAGATTTGAGCATCTCAACTTTGGAGGTTTAAATTTACTTCATAAAGAGCATGTCAAGGGACTACCTTTAATGAAAAAAACCCGGAAAGGAGGTATGTGAAGGGTGCATTTTGGAAAACAACATAGAAAATCATTTCGGCAAGAAAGTCAACTAGAGCAAAAACCCTTTGGAAATTATACATTGAATTTGTGTGGACCTGTAAACACCTTCAATAGGTGGTAGTTTTTATTTTCATTCGTGATGATTATTCAAAAAATATGGGTTTATTTTCTAAAGCAAAAATGAGTATTTGATTTGTTTCGTTAGTTCAAGAATTTGGTTAAAAACAAAGTGGTTTTTATATCAAAGTGTTAAGAATAGATAGAGGTGGTGAATATATTTCAAGAGAATTTTTTAATTTTTGCAAAGATCATGAAATTCACAAGCAGTTCACAACTAGATATACACCTCAGCAAAATGGAGTAGCTGAAAGGAAAAACAGAATAATCATGGAAATGACTAGAAGCATGTTGAAAGCCAAACATTTTTCAAATGAATATTGGGCAGAAGTAATATCTTGTGCAGCCTATATAATGAATAGGTGTCCAACAAAAAGTGTCATGAATATGGTACCTGAAGAAGCATGGACAGGAAGAAAACATAGTGTTACTCACATGAGAGTATTTGGATGTGTAGCATATGCACATGTGCCTGATGAATTGAGAAGGAAGCTAGATAACAAAGGAGAAAATGTATATTTGTTGGATATAGTGAAGAATCCAAAGCTTATAAGCTCTATAATCCAACAACAAAGAAAGTTATAATCAGCAGAGATGTACAATTTGTAGAAGATGAAGCATGGGATGGAAGTATAGAGAAGACAGTCAATATTTCAGCTAGTATACCTCAAGAGGAGAATGAAGTTTCAGCATCAACAAATATTCCAGCTATTGTGACTCCTCCCACTCCCATTCAAGCTCAGCAAAGTAGTCCACAAGTGACACCAGCATCGATTATAAGAACAACCTCAATCATTCAAGGAAGCAGTCCAACAAGAGGACAACAAACACCATCTACAGCAGGACCATCTGGTCCACATTCCACAAGTTCAAGTGATATGTCAAATCCTACATTGGCAAGTCTGAGAAGACAAAAAATCAGAAGCATAAGAGATATATATGAGCAAAATGAAGGTGAGAATAACTCTAATCAGATTTCTCTTTGTGCATTTTATTCTCAAATAGAAGATCCGGTTCATTTTGAAGATGCAGTCAAAGATGATAAATGGGTAAGTGCTATGGATGAAGAGATTGAAGCAATTGAAAAGAATCAGACATGGGAACTAGTCAGTCTTCCAAAAGACAAAGATGTTATTGGAGTGAAATGGATTTATAAAACTAAATTGAATGAAAAAGATGAAGTTCAGAAGCTTAAAGCAAGATTGGTTGTAAAGGGCTATTCACAACAGCCTGGAATTGATTACAATGAGACATTTGCACCTGTAGCACGATTGGATACTATAAGAATGATTTTAGCATTAGCAGCTCAGAATAAGTGGTATGTATTTCAAATGGATGTAAAGTTAGCTTTTTTAAATGGTTATTTAGAAGAAGAAGTTTATGTGGATCAGCCACCTGGATATGAAATTTTGGGTCAAGAAGACAAAGTTTACAAATTGAAAAAAAGACAGCGTATGGATTGAAGCAAGCCCCAAAAGCAGTACTTGGCCCAGAATAGGCAGTTATCTTTTCTTTGAATAGTTTAATAGATCTTGATATTTTATATACAAAAATGAATAAGTAGGTGAAATCTTGATGTTATGCTTATATGTTGATGATTTAATCTTCAGGAGATTTATCAGTGATACGTTCCATGGAACATGAAGAAAAATTTGAAATAATGAGACTTAGGTACGATAGTATTTTTGGACGTGATCAAAATGAAAATGTTATTTTATTTCAGTCAAAATAATACAAATGACATTTGAAAATGTTAATATGATGGTACAAACCTGCTTTCAACACCTCACGATGACGAGTTTGAAACTAAGCAAGGATGATGGTCTAATGTTGATCCAACTTTGTTTAGAGCTTGTTGAAAGTCTCATGTATCTCACAGCCACAAGGCCAGACATTATGTATGGAGTAAGTTTGATTTCCAAGTTTATGGAAACACCAAAAGACACCCATTGGAAAGCAGGGAAGATAATTTTAAGGTATGTAAGTGGAACAAGGAATTTTGGCATTAAGTATTCAAGTTTAGATGAGTTCAAACTCATAGGTTACACAGACAGTGACTGTGTTGGCAACATTGATGATAGAAAAAGTACGTCTGGTTATGTATTTAATTTTGGGACTAGAGTTGTCTCATGGTCTTCAAAGAAGCAGCCAATAGTCTATCTTTCATCAGCTGAAGCAGAATATGTGGCAGCCACAAGTGCAGCATGCGAGGCAGTCTAGATGAGAAGAATTTTGAAAGAATTACAAAATGAACAAATGGTGGAAACAAAAATTTACTATGATAACAATTCAGCCATAGCTCTCTCAAGAAATCTAGTCTTTCATAAGAGAAGCAAGAAAATTGATACCAGGTATCACTTCATTAGGGAATTAATTAACAATGGTGACATATTTTTAGAGTTTTGCAGATCAGAAGAGCAAAGTGCAGATATTTTCACAAAGGCACTGGGAAGAGGTAATTTCATTTTTCAAAGAAATAGATTGGGCATGGTGGACAGTGCAGTTATGTTTAAGGGGGAGTGTTGGAATGTAAACCCTAACTACTGCCATCACCCCCAGCCGCTGCCCGCGATATCGCAATAAAGAAAATATCCATTCGCGATGCAGCGGGGGAGACTCAGCCGGTTCATCTTAACATGACCGTTCTGGCCGAATCAACAAACCACTTCTGCGAATATCGCAATATGGGTGGTGCCATTCGCGATACCAGCGATGAACATCTCAAAGCGCCTCCGCGGGGATATTTGCGTGTCTGAGAATTTGCTATTTAAATTTTAATATTAATGTAAATGACACTTTATTAAATATGTTTTGTTCGGGAAAAGTAAGTTAGGTAATTTGTAATAAATTTTTATTACGTGCCCTCCCTTCCGTGAATGTTTTTCACGAGACTTTTAACTTTTACCTATTTTTATATATGTAATTTACTTTTGAATTTTAATGTGAATGTGAGCATACAAAAATTTATGAGCAACTCACGGTGTGGAATATTTTTAAGTAATTTTTTTTTTTTTTTTTACGTAGGAATTCTCGCCTGCGGCCGGACTTCTCTACCGGCATAAGCGCAGGTAAACCCATGCTTTGAAATCTGATGATGAGTATGTTGATAAGATGAAATCTTTCAGTGTAATTGATTAGTGTTATTGTCATCCATTAAGGAAATGTGGAGGTATGTTCATAGAACAAAATGGTTCAATCAGAGACAGAATTGCTGATATATACTGATGTCTTTTTGAAAAGTTTTCTTGGGCAATATGTCGGTTTGCAACAATCTTTGGCTAATATTCTGAGCGATATTTGAAGAAGTTGTTGTATTAAAACATTCGTTCATCTGACTAGACATGTATGCAAATGTGAAGCATAGACAAAAGCCTAAATTGTTTTATCAATATCTCAAAGAAATCTTTGTAGCCGAAGTGTGCGATTGCAAATTATGAAGCCTTAGAGCAGATATAGGTATCCTTCAAAATATAGGGAGATGCAGAAATTTGTTAGACACCACTGGAGTAAACTCGCTTTGCGTATCTTATTCCATGACGTTAATAAGCGCAAAAGCGAGCTCACGGATCCTGCGAGGATACATATGATGAACAAATTGATCAATCATTCGGCAAACTGCTGGCCAGAGCAGTGTAATAGATTGTAATAGATAACGCCGATATTTGAAGGGTGAACCTGGACATACAAGAATCTATACAGATTTTGGGTCTCCTGTTAAACATATTGCAAGCAGCCCCATACTTGACCAGGCTTCTCAAAAATGATATATTGGTTAAATTGTTCAACTTAGTATTCGGTGGCCTGATAGAACATTTCATGTTTGAACTTGGCCTGGAGAATGAACTGTTGGAACTATCTGGTCTAGATCATGTACCTTTCTTGCAAAATGCAAATCCGGAAAGCAGTTCGAATGCAGAATTTAATGTTTAAATCATCAATTACTCGTGCACAACGATCTATGGCAGTTCCACGAGCCAAATACTTGGAATTTCTTGTTCGTTATTATGTACACAAATAATAACATGCACTCTTGGTTCCAATTTGAAAAATTATGAAGCTTTTGTTCATCAGATTTGTTCTCATATCGAATACTGGTGGATGAAAGGAATGATTATTTTTAATTTGTTCGAGGAGCTCTTCAAGAGTTTCTGTGCTTTGTGATCAGATATCCCGACACAACCCAGTGATTCATTAGTCAACAAGTGTGACCAAGAATTGCTTATTAGGTGGGTTGCTGAGTTCAAATGTTGTGGCTCGAGATAATAAAGATTAATTTGTTGTCTCAATCCCTTACGCTAATCATTGGTGAGCTTGTGGAAGACAAACACTGAAGAGTTCATAAACTATGAAGATGAAAAGACTTACTTACCTTACAAAACCTTTAAAGAAGCCCCATAAGTATTTTGATAACTTTATTTCCCCATGAGACTGTTTAACTCCATTTTCTACTTAAATTTAAGCAACAGGGGTGTTCCTATGCATAAATTTTATTCTTGGAAAGGATAATTTGGAATCTTTTCCTATTTTAATGGAGCAACTACTGTTTAGGAATTGAAAATAAGCTGTGGAAATAGAGGGGGAGCTGGAAATAAGCTACAATTGCATATTATTAAAAATCCACGTAGCTCCACAAATTTCTTTCCCTCTTTTTAAATATTTGATTTCATTTTTTTTTCTAATTTTTTATTGTACAAATTATTATTAATAATATTAATACAAATTTAAGTTGGCTACTTAAAAATAAGCAGAAAAATTAAGTATTCATGTGGCCATCAGCTCCACAAATAACTCCTAAATAAGTTGAGCAATGACTGCTAGCCAAAATAAGCTAAGTAGCTACATGGAGACATGAGGTAAGAGTTTCTAAAATCTTACAATGTTGAAGAACTTAGAAACAACCAAAATGAATGGAATGGAAAGTTTGAGAATATTCAATATTGAGAATTGAAACGCTTCCATAATAAGAGAAAACTACCAAGAAGCTGTTATGAAAAGATGGAAAAATATAGCCAATAAAGCTTCACTTAATAAGAAAAGAGGGGAGGTGAAAAGACAAAAAAGAAGTCGGAAAGCTCTGTGTAAAAAAAGTAGTTACATGACCAAAGGAAGGGCCTTTAAAAGTTCATCGAAGGCTCATTTAAAGGGGATCATTTTCATCTTTTTCTACTATTCTATAAACAGGGGAAGCAGGGAGCAGTTTTGTTTTCTTTTTAACATAGATTGCTGTACAGGAGTGTTGAGTCTTTGCACTCATATTTTTGATATTGGAGAAATAAAGAAAATGTCTTCAAATCTTTGCATTTGCTGATGTTTTCTTTTGATTATCTATAGACTTTGGGCCTTTGCAATCACTTTCTAGTATGAATTATGTTATATTAAACCATGTGTAATTATTTATGAAGCTTTGAATGTAGAATAATTCATCTGTTGAAGGGGAAATTTGCTGCTCATCCTTTTCTTGTTTCTCATTGTGGGTGCGGGATAAATGTGATTTGTATCATTTTTTTTTCATTCACTTCATTCTAAATCAATCCATCACATTTACTTTTATGGTTATGGGTAAATGTTAGTGTTCCTTTCTTGTTTTCTAGTTAAACGCATACCCAATATATTTTCATTCATTGCTTACCATTCGAAGGTAGTTGCACCTTGTAAAATAAGCAGAGAGCACTTGCAATTACCATTGCAAGTGATTCAATTGTTGGTGATGTTTGTTATCTTTTTTGGGCATCTTGAGTCATTTTTTGCATTTATTTATGAAGGACAAGTCTGTCAACCAACATATTTTTGGAAACTCCGCTGGGAATTTGAAATTGAACAGTAGTGTTTTCTTTTTCCTAGAAATTTGAAGGTGCCTCCCTGAGGAAAAAGGCTAGCAACTCTATTTGATGAAATGTACTTAGAAATATTTTGTTCTAGCAAAGACATATGCTAATTTAATTTTTAGATTTGCATTATGGTATTGATTTCTTCCTAGCCATGGGGAAATCATTTTGGGCCTCTTTGCCTGTCTTAGTATTCACCATTTCCTGAAGGATCAAGAAAACATTTTCTAAAATTTAGTGAAGACCATCAAGATGCTAAAAAACACAATTTGGGTTTCACAGTTGCCTGTGGTATTTTGGGGGTAAATGAAGTAGATGTTTTTGTCATATTATTCATTGAATCTTTGATTGGGCTTGCAGTAGATTGGTTTTGCTATTTGGAAGATAAGTGCATAATTGATTGGAATTATTTGAATAAGAAGTTTTTGTCAAGGTATAAAGGTCTTGTTGATGAAGCTACCTTGATGAGTCAATTTTTCAATATTCAAAAGCAAGAAGGTGAATCCATCCAAAATTTCATGGAAAAATTCAACCGACTGCTCAAAAAAATTCCTACCTTCATAAAACCAAGTGAGCAGCTTCAGCTTTGTACTTTTATTTCTTCTTTGCACCTAGATGTTCAATTGGAATTAAAAAAAAGTAAAGTAAATGACATTGAAGTTACACAAAAAGAGGAATTAGAGATTGAAGATGAGTTGATTTTATGTGGTTTATGCAAAAAAAAATTAGATTATGAGTATTTTGGGTAGTGAATCTATAATGAAACCTTTCATACACAAGCAAAGTTTTTAGCCTATAGGTTTCTACAATACACAACCTCTTCTCTTGATTGCTTCAATCGATCTATTTTTTATGCTAAAAACTTTCATAGAGATAAGGCAAGAAATGCAAAAATGAAGCCTCATATGAGCAAGAGAATGGAAGCTATTATTTGCATTGTGAGGAAGACAATGATAGATCCGTAAGATTCCCATGTGATGTTGAAGATGAGAAATCCTCTCATGGTGAAAATTATAAAGATGGTAATAAAAATGATACTATATTGGCCTCTTTATCTATTGCAGACAAGTAATCCTTTACTTTTACCAGAAATAAACAAAAAATTGAAAGGTACACAACATGAAGGTGAAATTATGAATGTCTTTTCTTTTGATTATATGCAAGTTGAATATGAAACTTTCATATTTTTGGAGCAAGATGATACAAAATTTAGGCCACAAGAAGAGGTTAGAAATGATTCTATTCTTGAATATTTCCATTTAAAAAATTTGAATACCAAAATTCTTAAACAATAATCAAAAGAAGGTGTTACAAATAGTCATGATAATTTAAATAAAAGTGAGCAAGTGTATGAATGTGTTGAACCCCATATTGTGTATATGCCAAACTGGTGTTTAAATACATGTGAGTGTGCCATAGAAAAATGGCCCCTTGTGATTTTCATGTCCTTTTAGGTCTTGTTTCATTATGTTTTACATAGTTTTCCTTAATTTTATGTTACAACATGGCTTGAATATGCTTATTTTTAATATTAAATTTAAATATTGAAGTCTTGTGAATGTGTAGTGAAGTGTTGTAAAATATTTCTACATCCTTCTAGACTCTATTTAATATAAGTCACCTAAAAATCATCATTTAACACATTAACAAGTCCTATTTTTAAGTGTTGTTAAGTCTTGTAATCAAGATTCACACTTTTCTAGGCATTTTACCCCTTATTTGGACCTGTCTCATGTCTTTTTGGACCTCTTTATACACTCTTAAGCTTTATTTAAGTGTAATTTTGAATATGCTCCCGACACACAACATTAAATAGATTTTAATTCCTGACACCTAAGCACATGTCCTAGGTGGGATCCATTCGCCATGGGTGGAAAATGAGTCCACCTTAGCTCCAAAATTCAAACTATTTCAATTTTCTTTCAAGATTTATTCAAAATTAGGCTTGATGTCAGCTTGTGATGATGTATGAACGAGTACTAAGGCACAAGATTTGTATAAATAAGCTAATTTCACCTCATTTTACCATCCATTATCCATATTTCATACCATACATCAAACACCTCATTTTCACATCCACTTAAGCATTCATTCAAGCATTTTCGCAATACATCATTAAGCAATTATTGAAGCATCTTGGAGTAGCCACTGACATTGATTCAAACATGCAAGATCAAGGTTTCTTGGTAAGTTTGCAATACTTTCATGTTATTCATTTATCATTTCCTTTGCATTTCAATTATTTTATAGGGTTTGATTACCAAAGTGGGGTTTGACCAAGGAAAACCCCTATTTGCTAACCCTCCAATATTTTTCCTCTTTTTGTGAGTGTTTGCAGCCTTTGTTTTGCAAATTTAATATGTTTAAAAGGTGTTAAAAAGTGGAATCAAGTAAACTAGGCTCTTCAAGTCATTTAGGCTCTTCAAGTCATTTTGTCATCTTTTCATGCTTTTTGAGTGATTTTTTTCTATATTCCTATAGAATTGACTTCAAAAACCCGACATTCAGACTTTACCAAATTTGGTGTTGCAGAGTTGCTATCTAATTTTTTAGAAATCTAGGAGACAACTGATTCAAAACCCTTGGCTAATGAGTCCCACTTGAGATAAAAATCAGTGTTTTATCAGATTTTAGATCCCAATAGATATAAATCTGTTCCCGATATATTTTTACCAATAGGTAGATTGATTCATCACCCTTAGTAAAAGAGTCCCATTATGAATTTTTAGTGATTTCATTCTACCTTCTAGACATCTCAACAAAATAAATCTCAGTCTAAGTGCACTTAGATTCATCCATGTTAGCACTGTTCTACATATTTTCTTTAATTTTCATGTTGTTTGCATATCACACTATGTTTTCAAGCATTGCAGAAAACTTATCTTTGCATTCATTTAGATTAGTTTCTTTTAATAAATTGCATTTAGTTAAGATAATTTAGGCATTTTATCATCCTTCATTCCTTATTTGAGTGAACTTGCTATATTTTTGGCTTTTTTTCTCTCTCCTTCTAGGTGAAAAACCCTAGAAGAGTTAGAGATAACTAAGGTACCGAAAATATATGGTTCATTTTGGTGAACTTTAAATTTGACCACTTTTCATTTTCTAACATTTTTCCTACATTTTGTTCTTTGCATTTTTTGTTCTATTATACTTAGCTTAGTAATTTTATTATTAGCATTAGTTTGCATTGCATTTAAGTCACCTTCCTCCTTTGTAGTATTTTTATGGGTGTTTGGTATCCCATTGATAATAATTTAGTGAGAATAATTTATAGACTCATGGAATCCCACGATAGCACTTTGTTTGTGGAACTTGGGATTTCAAGATCTCCTACTCTTCATATGGACAATGGTGTATTAGGCACTGATAATGCTACTATGCCTTCACCCTTCAAACCAATGAATGATGAAACCCAAAAAAACTCTCAATATAGGATTAACATTCATGAATAATTTTCACACTTACAACATGACTTGACACTTGAGAATGTATCCACAATTTCTATACCTGCCATTGATAACCTTCATCGGTTACTTGAACATGATGATGGTTTGATTGTCATAAAGAAGATTATTGAGATTTTTAATAAACATGCTCCTCCTAATACCCAATCCACAATCCATCTTGTTAGTCAAGGAGGATCCCATGTTCCTCCCCCTTAAACCATTACATCCATTCCAACCTATACACCTTCTCAAGTCACTACTACCATGCAACATGTTACTTATGTGGCTCCTTCTTTCATAGTTCCACCTAGCATTCCTTCTTCACTTGTGGCATCACAAATCCCTTCCACCACCTTCACACCTCTGATCATTCCTTTCACTTCCCCTACCATACCTTGTACTCCATCACCATTTTCCCTTCCACCACAACCTACGTATCATGATCCTGTCATTACACAACTACTTAACATAGTTTCATCCATGCAACATCAAACTTTTGCCATTAGCCAAGGTCAGCCCACTCCCATCACATATCATTTCCATAGTAGTCCATCATCCTTAGAGATCTTGCATACCGCAATGCCACAAGGGATACAAATTCCTTTGAGAAATATGGAGGTAAAGGAGACCCTATCAATCATGTTAATGCTTTCATAGCTTTATGTAGTGACTTTGTCCTTAATGAGAGATTATTAACCAAATTTTTTCCTAGGACCTTGAAAGATAGTTCCTTCTAGAGTGTTTTTCTAACTTTCCTAATCATTCAATCTACTCTTTCAATGAGCTGGTGGATGCTTTCATAAGTAACTTTCAAGTTCACATGAAACGAAAGAAAACTATGGCTAACCTCATGAGATGTAGGAAAAACACAAATGAAAAGATTACTGATTTGATCTCACAATATCAATCTATGTATTCCCAAATTGATGTTAAAATTCTTGATGCACATTTGTAGAAAATGTTCATTGAGAGTTTTCATAGAAACCTTCAAGATAAGTTAACCATGATGAAATTCCCTTTGTTCATGTACTTATGCATGACCTTGTGTGAATATCATAATTCAGTTTTAAGTCATGATTCCCAATCCACTTCTAGTCGAGTTAATAAACTTGAAAACAATAATAACAATAACAATAATAATAATCTAAACTTTCGCAAACCGAATAGAGGATTTTTATAGTTTAATCCACTTTCACAACCACAATCCACCTAACAAGTTCAACATTCCATGGCCATTGTTAAGTCCATTGTGCCTTATAATTATGGGGACCCTAATAGAAAATTCACTCCTTTACCGATTCCCTCCATAATACCATGAACCAACTAATCCAAAAATGCATGCTCACTTTACCACCCATTCGTCAGCTTGATCCAAACCAACCATTACCACCCACCTTCCGAACTAATGCTTATTATCACTTCCATCGTCAGAATGGACATGACACTGAACATTACAAGTGTCTAAAACATCTAGTTCAAGACCTCATTGATTCAGGAGAATTGTCCATTATGGAAAGAAGTAATAAGTCCATAGCACACCCTAACCAAAATTTACAATTTTTCACCAACCCTATGCCTAAACATACAACTTCATTTGTCAAGGCTAGCGAACCTTCTAAAACCAATGTAATGACTATTGATACACATAATGAACAACATGAAATATCTCCAATGGATGTTGAATGTAGTCCTATGGATGATCTTGTAGCTACGATAGATGTTATCACTCATCGGGGCCAAATAAATAGATCTCTTGATATCATTTTTTTTGATAAAGACATCTTAAGACCAAATCTTCCTGATGACTCTCTTTACATAGCTAGAAGAATCTATGATAAGCCCACAAATGGGATATTAATAGATCCCACTAGTGGTGAAAATATGATCACAAAGGAATTCTTGGTATTGCATGATCTATATAAAGATGAATATGATAAAGCAATTGCATGGATAAAAACTCATAATGGTTTTTCTTTCCCTACGATCGAATCAATCATGCTACCTTCACAAATAGGACCAAAAACACTAGATGTGATATTTTATATTATTTCACAATCTAACTAATTTCGTTTGCGACTAGGCCACCCTTGGATTTGTGCAATGAAAGTGATCACATTAGTCATTCATAAGTGTTTGAAGTTTCCACATCGCAATGAAGTTTTTACTATCCACCATAGCTGATTTAATCCAATCTTATCCAAAGGAAACTTTTCCCTAGAAGCCTTTTGGCCTGAACTGATGGAACCTATCACACCTAGAAAGGACTTCTTTTTCATAGCATACCAAAAGTTTAAAGCCAAAAGGATTGCTGAATTTTCTATTTGTGGTGTTTCCTTGACTACTTCTGAATCTCCTGTTATAGATGAAACCATGCTTGAAACTACATCTAATGACACTTATCCCTTCCCCACTCCATCACAATATGATCTTTCAACCTCTTTGTCTAAAAAACCTAGAGAGGTTGAGAGTAGTCCAACCTTGCCACCTTGGATTAAACAATTTTACAATGCTAAGGAGAAAGAGATTGATCCACCTCCTTTTGAGATGGAGCATCAAGTTAATCAATCTTCTCTAACACCTCAATAGATTCACAATAAAATTAGACAAAATCAAGCTACTATAGAGCATCGACAACATCATCATTTTCTCGCTAGACAAATGAAAAATGAAACAAATAAAGAAAATCACCCTCCCCCCTTGACATAAATAGTCCTAACAATCCTCTTGGCATACCGTAAGAGATTCCATCATCACCATCACAACAACCTAAACTTACCCAAAAACCACCTTTATTGATTCATCCTTCTTTAGAAATCACTCTTCATCCCCTTGTAGTCATTAATCTTGATGAGGATGATGATGAAAAGATAGCTAACATTGATGAAGAGGTGCACACTAATTTTCCTCGTCTATGAGCTTAGACGATAAATATCTCATACCAAGTGCACAACCTGGGTACTCTCCTAGTGTGGCACTTGCAATTCCTGCATTAGATAGTCAACCGCCCTTAAAATTTGATGATCATGATTGGGAGGTGGATGACCTATTAGACGGTTGATTTTCCTTTTCATTGCTAGCCTTTTTTTTAATTTTTGCATATCGTGTTCCCCCATATCATGTTGTTCTCTCTCTTTGTACACTTCTATTTGTATCTCTATTCTTCTCTGTCATACATCTCTTTTCCCTTCTTTTCTTTTTCTTTTTGTTTTGTGTTTGTCCTTTGGGGATGATGCAAAGCATAGAGATTCCATAAGTCTCTTCCATGTTGACCCAAATGGTCCTTTTCTTTTTCTTTTTCTTTTGTTTTTGTCCTTTGGGGATGACACAAAGTGTAGAGACACCCTAAGTCTCTTCCATGTTGACCCAAATGGTCCTTGTCTTTTTGTTTTTGTTTTGTGTTTGTCCTTTGGGGATGATGCAAAGCATAGAGATGCCCTTAGTCTCTTCCATGTTGACTAATAAGGTTTCTTTTTCCTATTCTTTGAATTTTCTTGTATTTTTCCTTTTGAAGATGATGCAAGGCATTGAGACCGAAATGTCTCCTTCTTGTTGACCCAAAATCCTTTTTCATTTTTCTTGTCTTTTTTGCTTGTTTTTTCCTTTTAGGGATGATGCAAAGCATTAAGATTGCAATGTCTCTTCCATGTTGACCCAAAAATATATATTTTTTCTTTCATTTTCGATCTCTCTATGTCATTCTTCTCGTTGTATGTATTCAAGGAATGATGTCAGTTCTGAGCTCTTTCATAAAAACTTTGCAGCAATAAACACACTGACCCCAAATCCATAGATCTCTTATGTGTTTAGTGAGAATTATTTTCTGGGGGTAACTCCCTTTTCTTTCTTTTTCTTTTCATTTTCCTTGACATTACGTAGCCTAACTTTGAAACATATGACTTGGCATAGGGCTTTCCTAGTTAGCTCTCATGTCTTATTTTTCTTTTGTATTATGTTTCTTCTTCTACTTTAAATCAATTTCTTACGAATGATGTGTAGAAATTCCTTTAAAGTGGGGGGCATACAACACCATAATTCATTTTCATTATTTGTTCCTGGTGTAGCCTTGTCATTTATATAATGTGTTCATTTCTTTGTGGACGGCATTGGGTGTGATGCCCTTCATAAGCGCTATCTTTATAAGCATATTACTTTCCTCTTGGTGGTTGATGCAACACACTGCATCCCTTAAGTTGTGAATTTAGTATCCTTTGATTGGTATTCTCTTGGATCTACATTAGACACAATGTTCCCTAAGTGATTGACCTTACATAAACTGAACAAGACTCCTTTGAACATTTTTTTCATTTTACATGTTGCACTCTCATTTGGCCACCTTGCATAACACAACTTGCATGCCTGTGGTGCCATCTTATTTTTGTTCACGAGTTCTAAGTATTCAAATTTTTTCTTGTCTCATGAAGCTAAGCAGACAACCTTTTCATTTTCCTTTTTGTGGTGCCTTGTTAAAGTTATTAGGAGGTATAACTTTCACATGGTTGAGTGGGAAGCCCAACTAGCAACATGAATTTTCCCCGTAGTCACCTTTTTTTTTAGTGCATGCCAACTAGTGTATGTATCTCTTTATTTTGGCCCTTTTCACCTTGTGAAATGAGCTGACTTTCTATGGGCCCATAGTGAGTACACATTCTCTTTTCACCTAGATCTGATTCACAACTAGTTGGATCGATGATCACAACTTCATTTAATTCATTTCAACTCTTGTACGTTCCTTTGTTCTTATGTTTGGTTTGCCATGGGATCTTCATCCTGGGGGCTTGATCATCCCTCTTACTTTTTGTTATTCCATCTATATAACCTAAGCGCATTTGAACCCTTTTCTTTTCGATGTTCATGGCTACTTTAGTGTGAGTCTAAAGCAAGTTCTTCCTCTCACTAAAGTGGGGGCTAAATGTGTCATAGAAAAATGGCCCCTTGTCATTTTCATGGCCTGTTAGGTCTTGTTTCATTACATATGTTTTACATATTTTTCCTTAATTTTATGTTGCAACATGGCTTGAATATGCTTATTTTTAATATTAAATTTAAATATTGAAGTATTGTGAATGTTTTGTAAAATATTTCTACATCATTTTAGACTCTATTTAATATAATTCACCTAAAAATCATCATTTGACACATCAAAAAGTTTTATTTATAAGTGTTGTTAAGTCTTGTAATCAAGATTTACTCTTTTCTAGGCATTTTTCCCCTTATTTATACCTTTCTCATGTCTTATTAGACCTCTTTATACACTCTTAAGCTTTATTTAAGTGTAATTTTGAATATACTCATGACACACAACATTGAATAGCATTTAATTCTTGACACCTAAGCACATGTCCTAGGTGGGACCCATTCACCTTGGGTGGAAAATGAGTCCGCCTTAGCTCCAAAATTCAAATGATTTCAAATTTATTTTAGGATTTATTCAAAATTATGCTTGATGTCAACCTGTGATGATGTATGGATAGGTACTAAGGCACAAATTTCTATAAATAAGCTAATTTCACCTCAGTTTAGCATCCGTTATCCATATTTCATATCATTCATCCAACACCTCATTTTCACATCCACTTAAGCATTCATTCAAGAATTTTTGTAATACATGATTAAGCAATTATTGAAACATCTTTGAGTAGCCATTGACATTGATTCAAACTTGCAAGATCATGGGTTTTTGGTAAGTTTACAATACTTTTATGTTATTCATTTATCATTTCCTTTGCATTTCAATTATTTTTATAGGGTTTGATTACCAAAGTGGGGTTTGACCAAGGAAAACCCCTATTTGCTAACCCTCCAACATTTTCCCCCTTTTTGAATGTGCTTATAGCCTTTGTTTTGTAGATTTAACAAGTTTAAAAGGTGTTGAAAAGTGGAATCGAGTCAACTAGGATATTCAAGTTATTTTGTCATGTCTTTTCATTCTTTTTGAGTGATTTCTATCTATATCCCTACAAAATTGACTTCGGTAACTCAACATTTAGACTTTACCAAATCTGACATTGCAGAGTTGTTGTCAGTATAAAACTTAGCTTTGCATTCATTTAGATTAGTTTCTTTTAATCACTTGCATTTAGTTAAGATCATTTAGGCATTTCATCATCCCTCATTCCTCATTTAAGTGAACTTGCTAGATTTTTGGCTTCTTTTCTCTCTCCTTTTAGGTGAAAAACCCTAAAAGAGTTAGAGAGACCTAAGGTACCAAAAATGTATGGTTTAGTGAGGATGAATTTTTATGTAGAGAAGAAGTCATAATACCTGATTCACAAGTTGTAGTTGAAGATGATTCAGTGAGTCAAATATTATAAAGAAAGAGGGAACAATTTTAGTTCAGGGTGATTTCCAACCACATGAGAATATTATTTGTAATGTGGATCTTCAATTTAACAAGGAACTTGAAATGTTAAGTAGAACACTAGATGCAAGTATAGGTGTATTGGACTACTCACTTTAAATTGACTGCATGACTTGATTGAGCCAATCAGTATACAATTTATGTGAGGTTGATCCCACAAAGCTAGTTTACAATTTCTAGGAGATTCTGATTTTTTTTGCAATCACATATTTTTAGAAAATATAATGATTTAAGCCTTAAAGATTTATATTTGATGCATTCCAATTGAAGAGGGTTTGATCAAACTACCTTAGATCAAACCCCCTTGGATAGAAACCCACTAGTTTTAGACCAAACCTATAACAAAGTCTCCTTTACACCTATCAAAATGTTGATAAAAAACCACTTTTGATTTACCTATTGGGGGATAAAATGAATTCATTTAAAATTTAGTTTTTGTACGTATGCAGTCCTTATTATAAGCTTCTCAAAAATTATAATTTTAAATAAATTTAATTTAATTATTATATTTTTTTATTTCTTGTGAATGTAGGTTTTTCACTAAAATTCAAACTCTCTATTTTGCACATGTGGAAAAATAGAAGATTATAAAAAAAATTAAATAATATGAGTGCACTAGATATTGAAGTCCTTGATCCAACAAAAAAATAAAAATATGAGTGCACCAAATATTGGAGTCCTTAATCCAACAAAAAAAGAAAAATTGAATTTAGATACATACAAAAAAAGTTACGCATTATACGGTCGCGCTATGTCTAAATTGTAATTGGTTTGACATTGAAACTTGATTAAAGAAAAAATATTTAATAAAAAACTATCTAACCAAGTGGAAGCACTAGATATCAAAGTTACAAATCTAAATTCAAAAGAATTAGAATTTTATCATTCATGCAAAAAAAGTTATGCATTATATGGTGAGCGGCACTTTTTAAAAATGTTGTTTTTGAGGGAGATGGGAAAAGAAATGCAATCTAATTCCAAATTTTTTGAAAATAATATATTTAGAATTTACAAAAATGATGTCATGAAACTCTAGTTTGCATCATCTCTAAATTCCTCATGTTTTAGCTGCTATAGGTGTCCAAAAGTGAATATTTAGTTAAAAAAATTACTTCAATGTCCAGTTTGGCCAAAAATTGTAAACCACTATTGTAGGATCACCCATGAGGATATAAATATCTATTTTTTTATTTTTTATTAAATTAACCTTATCCATTTGACTATTTTTAAATAATTTTAACAATACTCTATATATATTGTAGATTCTCTGCAATGTCCTAAGATGAACACCTAGGACATTAGCCAAGCAACCATTTTTTAAAAAGAATAATTACTAACAAAAGATAAAGAATTAAAATTCCACAATACATACTAACATCCACAATTAAAGTAGTGTCAATCAAAATGACAAATACACAACAACAAAATCACCATTACACACTCAAATTATTGAAAGATCTTATATTAGAGTTGGCCCAACTTCAATACTAGACAAAGGAATTGGTGTTGGATTTGACCTAACTCTTGCACCTAAAAATTTTGGTATTGGATTTGATCCAGCTGTAATAACCAAAAGAAGTGATGTTAGAGTTGACCTAACTTTGATACTTGAAGATGTTAGTATCACTATTGCTCAACTCTAATACTTTTACACTTATCCCAAAACCAAAGCTACTAAGGCACAAAAAAACAAATAGAAAAATAATTCTAACTTAAATATCCCAAGTATTAAAATTTCACTAAGATGATTTCTTTATACAAGCATATAAAAATGAACAAAGGAATTGATGCTATCAAAGTCTAAGAAACTATAATACAAGTGGGTTTCCTAACTTGTGGTCATATGTCTTTTATCTTCACACAATCCAAACTCAAACAAATTATAAAAATAGTTTACAACATTTGTTGTGCATGTACTACTAGTGGGTTAGCATTTCCAAAGAAGCCATTGATGGAACAAGTGTTGATTTTCTAAGAAAATTAGTTATTAATAGAACCCTAAAAAATATGAGGGAGAGGGACATGAAAAGTCCTAAGAATCCAGATGAAAGAAACATTCACTTTTATGTTGTTTGTTATACTAGTCATGTCCAATATAACCCTTTCTTCTTTGCATAATGTGGGAAAATACAAGCTTTTCTTCTCTTAGTTTGGAATTACAAGGCCATGGTCATGTTTAAATTGCTGACAAATTATTCCACTTTGATCCTAAGAAGAGAGATGTATTGATACAAAATATGCACAATCAACTTCGTGATAAATTTCCATATCCCCATTTTAGAGACATTATTCTTTTCTTTAAGTGAAAATTTTGGAGAGATATTTGGTAGTCCTCATTATCTCTAACAAGTTGTGATTTTAGTGGGTTTTTTCTTCCTCAAAATAGAAGTTTGATCTTGATTTACAAATATTATGTTTTTCAATACAAGTCATATTTCTATCTTTTTGTAATGGATTTGGGAATTGAATATGGTTTAAACTTTAATAAAGGGTATTTTATTCATGGATTTAAGATAATAGTTTGATTCCATTCTTCAAGTCTTAAAACTAGGCTCGTCTTTCTATACTTAAATAATTAGATATATTTGTGGGTTGTTCTCAACATTGTTTTGATTGGAGGTAAAAAATGGGTTTTTAAGGGGCCTAGATCCCTTCAAAATAAAGGAGTTGATAAAAATAGAAAAAAACATCACACATCAATCAACCCAATGACAACAAACAAACAACCAAAAAGTATCCAAAAAGAAGGCAATCAACCAACACCACTACATATTGTTCATAATATCAATAGCCTCCATTTCACTAGCAACCATCTTCTGCACATTATCCATAGTATTAGACACCTCTAAACCAAAGGCCCCACCCTGAACTTTCATTTTGTTTCTAGTTCTGGCCCCCGACCCACCAGTTTTTATCTCACCAATCAAAACACTACCTTTAACACAACCCTTCTCACTAGCGCAATCCACATCTAGCAGCTTACCTGCAACAATAGTATCATCAATAACATAGTATTATTTCTCTTTTTTGCAATAATCACAAGGGAGATCACCTTAGAGATCACCTTGGTAATCACAGGGTTGTTCTTAACATTGTTATGAAAATGTGCTTCTTGAAATAATCTTGTGTTTATGTTTTTAATTAGTTTTTGATTGAGAATGGTTTCAATTTATTTGTTTGAAGTTGTGTATTAAAGATATTATTTTATCTTATTTTAATAATTAAAAGATATGAAAGAATTTTATTAAGGAATATTATTAAAAAAAACAATTCTTATATATATATTTTATTTCATTTATTTTAATTTGAATTTGTAGTGCTTATAGCTTATATGAAAATATGGTATTTAAATTTTTATTTTGTAATAAATTAATCTTATGTATTTGACTATTTTCAAATACATTTGATATTTGTTTATGTATATAGTTGATTCCCTATAATGTCTGAAACAAAAAACAGAGAACATTAGCCAAGAAATAATTTTTTTTATAAAATAATTACTAATAAAAGATAAACATTGAAATTCCACCTACAAACTAACATCCACAATTAATATAGTCTCAATCAAAATGACACACACACAAAAAATTTACCATTACATACTCAGATGCTTGAAAGAGGCAATATCAAAGTTGGGCCTAACTATTATAAGTAAAAATTTTACAATTGGATTTAGCCCAAATCTAGTACCCAAACTGTTAGAATTGTGAGAAACATGAGTTGCAGAATCAAACAATGAAAAAAGAAACCTTCCATGCAAGAGAGTTGTAAACAATAATATGTAATATCCTCAACAAAAGAAAGCTACAAAATGAGCATAAAGAATCTTCAAGGAAAACAACAGTCCACAAAGGTTGAGAGTTCAAGTGTTCAAATTTTAGAGAGATAATACAAATTAGGGTTGAGTTCTATAAAAGAGAAACCCTAAATGATCAAAGGATTAGATAATGATAAGTGTCAACATCTCATGCAATGAGGCATAATGATCTAATAATAAATCTCTAGTTAACATAAAAAAGAACTCCTATGTTTAGCTTAAGTGTATGAAAAAATATTAGAATAATAATTTATTAAAGATTAATTAATTACTAGCTAATGCATGATTACTCTAAAATCCCCCTTAAGATGAACTTAGGGAGTGGAAAATAAACCTTACAAAGAGAATGCATGATGGGTCATAACAAACAAGGCCTAGTGTAGTACCCAAGTACAAGCAATCTAATCTCTCACAACTAGAGAAAAAGGAGAAAAATATAGTAGGAGAATACTCCTCTCCAAAAGAGAGAAAGGTGAACAAAGGAATTTAAGAATCCTCAAACTAAAACAATGTCTTGAAAAAGAGGAACATATAGAACATCACTAAAGAACAAAGAAGCTATAGACAACTATCAAAAGATGACTGATATAGTGTTAAAATGAATAACCTCAAGAAATAGGAATGCATGAGTGTCCATATGGTAAATGCTCCATCTCATAAAAATGCATGGGTAAGTAGCCACTGATGTACACTACATCCATATAGTAAATAGGAACAAGAACTAGATACATAAATCACTCCAAAAAATAAAACCAAGGGAGCATGAGTCCCAATAGTAGAAATCCTCCATAATGTTGCCAAGGGAGAGAAAATATAGATACACTTAAATTGTGTGAAACCAAGAAGTGCATGTAGGAGAAACAAGAACATCTAAGCATGCATAAAAGAGTACCTACAAATAAAAACATGTGCAAATTCAGAAACATACGTATGAATCAAGAATCACTATGATTCGGGTATGCGTAGGATCATCATAGAAAAAACAGGCCCTTAAGTGGAAAAAAATTTAGAAAAATCAGAGCTAGGCAACTTGACATAAAAGTTTGAATAAGTTATCTATATTATTTCAAAAATATGTAAGAATAGAATCTATAGAAAATTGAATGTAGTTTCTAAACTACTAGGTTTATTTAAAAAAAAAATCTATTTAATGAATTATTTGAAATTTCAATGTAGTAGTACTTAAATTTTAGGAAAAAAGTAAGTAGGTGTCTGTCTGTCCACCCTAACCAAAATAAAATGATACTTTTTTTTACAATATTTTAGATATAAGTAGAGGACTCATGTATCATTGTGATGCATATTTTTTTGTAATTTTTTTCCAAATAAATAATTAATAAATAATTTTTTATTACAACTTTTAAAAACTATAAAAAATCATGTGTCTAACCACCTTAACTTGGTCAAAACTTCATGAAATTCAATTTTTTTTTAAATCCTATATTATGTGAAGTAGAGAATGTGACACATTTTTTAGATTCAAAAAATATGATATTGTTTGAAAGCTATGGATGTTTTTCAATCAGCCTATCAATCAAGACTTTAGTCATAATTCAAATAAGAAATGAATAATAATTATTTATTAAATTAAAAGTAAAGCATAATTTATATTGGTGGAAAGCTAAGAATCTCCTTTAAAAATCATTTTTGTTTCATTAATTTAGGGTTAGAAAAAAATCATTAGCCACATACCTTACACATACCCATCATATTGCCATTTTAGCCCATCATGATCCTGCACAAATCCATTCCTTGTTGTCATGGAAGGGACACTCACTCGATAAATGTGTGATGGAAAAATAAAAAGCTTATGCAACCCACCCATGACACTTTATTTCATAGTACAGTATAGGAGGTGTTTTGCTACCCCCAAGTCTCTTGGAAAAATAAGAGTCTTTAAAGGGCAGAAAATGGTCCTCAACTACCTCAAAGGCTACACTCAAGTGACAAGGATAGGTAAAAGAGAGAAAATGAGAGTTTTGACTATGTTTTATGTTTTATAATGGAGTTTTGGAAAAGGAATTCAAGGATCAAAAAATAAAACTTATAAGTTCTCTAGGAAAAGTTGAATAACTCTCAGTTATAGGACAATACATTGAACACTATGGTCTTGTATGGTCTGAAAGTATAGCTTACGAAAAAAAACACATAGAGCTTACTAATAATTTGGGACTTAAATCTAAATATTTGTTCAACTAATAGAATGCTAAAGTAAAGGAAATGAAAAAAATAAGAAGGAAACTAACATACAAGTATTCAAAATAAATTAGATGAAATGATGAGAGAAGGAAAGAGATAAACTCATGAAAGGTCCAGTTCTATGAAGCCTCCTACAATTCTCCTGAACGAACAAACTTCACACATAGAAACGGTGAATTTTTGGGGCTATATTAGGGCTTGCCTTAATAAAACCCTTGTTTCAATGTTTCCACCTCCATGGCAAAAAGAAGTTGAATAGATAAAGAAATAGACAATAAGCAATATAGAATAATAGTATAAAGAAAGTAGACACATTAAAATGTAAATATGCTACCAAAAAAGTATAATAATATAATTAAAATCAAATGTTTACCCTCCCTTTGACATGCCCACAAAGCTAAAAGAGAGTGCAACACTTGATAGAGCCAAGATGATGATGTAAGAGCCAAGCATTGGGAAAGAAATATTGGGAACAATGGTGTATAAGTGATGTGGAAGAGTGAAGAATGTAGAATGAGAGAGTGAAGTTACAATAATGAAGATTGTGAGAATGAGAATGAATGAGATTGTGAAAGAATGAATTGGAATAAAGAAATACATGAAAAAGGGTCATTTTTGGGGGTTTCTACAACCATAGAGGTGTTACACTTCACAAGTAAGTTGAAGTGTAATATCCCAAAGGCAAAAAACTCAAGAATATTTTCAGGATGTTTGCACAGTGTGCAGACACTTTCATGTCATAGAAGCATCCTCAAAAAATTCACCTATGGATTAAAAGTGAAGGGGTTTAATGATGAATTTGAAGGTGAGAAAAAGGGGGATTTGCATTATTGTCTTTACCAAGCTAAAGGAAGAGTTATTTTTGATGGTAAAACTAACACATGGAACATAGGCTGAGATATAATCTCTAACCTTTCCTAAAAAAGGTAATTTATCATAGGATTACTAACCTTCCCATGTCTTGGGAGTGGTTCATAACTATACTATCTAGATGAGTGCTCAATAGGGCTATAATGTTCAAGGGGCCTATTGATATTTTATCACAAACTAGCGTATTTTATTAATTAAAATAATCTAACAATTATCAAAAGAAAAATCAAAAGTTAGGATAGTGCATGCAAGAGAGAAAGAATGTATATTAATCAAATTAACTAGATTCATGATCCTTTAAAGAAATTTCAAAAATTGTAGAATAAATAAGATTATAATTGAACACATTTGCATTCATTCACAATGCAAGGTTAACTATGTATTTCATTCCATTCTTTATAATTTAAACACATAATAGATAATTTTTATTCCTTTGAAGAATCATAAATCATAGATAACAAGAAGAATAATATTCAAGAGAATAATAGAAAGATTTTGAATCTAGCTAATTTTATTAATTTTTTTGAAGGGTGTTGACAAGAAGTTGAGTCCACTTTTTGGCCCAAAAGTGGAAGTGTTTTCCTTGATTTTTAGAATTTGACACATATGACCTTAAAATTTGAAGCATATAGAGATGGAATCTTAAAAAAAGTCATTAATTATAAAATGTAGTACTTGGAGACTAGTTTCCAAATATGTAATTTATTTAAATACTTGGATGGTACAAATTGAGTTTCAATAGGTGTTTCTAAAAATCACTATTTTAAAGTAACTTTTTTTTTTACCATACCATACACATGTACGACATCCATATTTTGACCTAAATTATCATATTTTTCTAAATCCTGTTGGGAAAATATTTGTGACTCACTAAAGCTTGTTTTTGATTTTTTTTTGTAATTTTTTTTATTGAATATTGTTTTGTTTGTTAAATTTGTATTAGGCATATCTATCATTTTGAAAAAAATGTACGACATACATAAGATGACATAAACTTATCATTTTTTTATTTTTTTTAAATTGAAAATAATTGTTTGAAGTACGTTCTTATTCAATCCATTCGTCAAAATGCTATGTTGATCAAAAGTTATTAAAATAGTAAAAAACCTTGATATTTAAAGTTTATGGACCAATTTCATCAAAAATTAATTGAAAAATAGAAAAAATAATCTAATTGTAAAAAAATATTACATATTTGGAATATGCATTGTCTCATCTAAAATGGGTTTTAATTTCGTCAAAAAATTCTATAAAAAATGTCATCAGCCATATGTCCAAACTTGGTATTTCTCTTTGACATTGTTAGGACCTTCAACTTGCAGGTCAAACTAGGTTGAAGGCCTATGATCGAATTCCCAATTCTTTTCCTGAACAAAAATACAAGGCATAATCCCAACCATAAAGCAAATTCAATTTCAAATCTTTAGTACAAAACAGGATCCCGTTTTGTAAAGCAGGATCCCATTTCCCAATATTAAGTTTGGAACTTCACATGTACGACTAGGTATGACATATTGGGTGATTTTTTGTCAACTATTGTCTTTGCAGGTTGTGAACTTGCATTTTTTATTGATTTTTTCAAAGTAGGCATCATGTAAATCATTTTTGAAGTGGAATTGTTTTAGTTTTGTACTTGTTTGGAGCAACAAAAGGTATTCAACTTGTAATATGGATTGAATTTTTTAAAAGAGACATGAAGAAAACATTCTTTAAAGTGGAATTGTGCTAGTTTTTTACTTGTTCTAAGGAAAAAAAGAGGAATAATTTTGTCCTTATAGGTCATCAACTTCCAATTTGGATTGAATTTTTTGAAGAATTTCACTATTGACATTCATTTGTTCTTAAGAATTTTATAATTTGTTGGCAAGAGACACTACAATTTTTTTCTGGTGTTGTCATTGATGGCAACCTGAGTCGATGTTTGGATCCACACGTCATCATTTGCTCATACCAATAGAAATTTTGAAGACAGTTCAAAGAACAAAGCATTCGAAAAAGAATCCAGTAGTTTCTTGTTCATCGATTCTCATGCAAATTTTTAGTTCTTATTTTGGGTTTTGGATCTTATGGGAGGTTGATGAATGTACTTCTTGTGTTATAAAAAAAACTCAGTGCCTCGTATCAAGTTGTGTGCAAGTTTGGAGATATGGTTGGATATCTTTTTGTTTATTAGTGTTTATGGCCAACCCAATTGATATAATGTTTCGTGGATATTTGAGGAGTGTTTATTCAAATGTTTTTGTGTACAATTTTTTTTTTTGGGTTTGAACTAAGTTATGGAAAAATGTTGAGGATGTGCATTGAATATTATTCATAATTTGAGTTGATAGTTGTAAATATTTTTAAGTTTTATGGAAGCCAACATGTAGTGATTAAAATATTAGTTGCGCATAATATAAATGATTAATTATATCATTTTGGGTGTGCGAAGAAGGTGTTTTGATCGATGTGTGTTGTGAATATCAGAAGAGTTAATGAGTGATTATACACAATTTCACTTGTGCATTAAATATTTTGTGATGTGAGTCAGAGTAGAGTAGAGAAGAAGTGAAAAATTAGTCAGAAGGACAAAAGATCAACTACTGAGCCTAATCAGAACTGTAATAAAGTATTTGTAGATGCTACTCTCTTAGTTCACTCCTTTGGATCTAATCCAAATCCTTGTAAGGCAGTGTGCCTTTCTACTTTGAGTAGTGAACTCTAGGTAATGTGCTTGAATGCAAGTGCATTCCCATATTGTAATCTTCATTTTGGGTATACTCAAATCTTATTGTGGATTGGCCATCCATTGTGGTTTTCCCCCTAATAGGGTTTCCACATTAAAATCCATGTGTTATGTTGTTGTGGTTATTTACTTTTTTTTCATGCATATTTCTTTTGGTTGAATGCTTTAAGTGGGTTAAAGATGAGAATAATAAATTTAATTTTTACACAACACTGATTCACCCCCCCTCTTAGTGTTGCTTGTTTCTAACAATTGGTATCAGAGCTAGTTCTTTGAAAGATTTCTAATAACTTGGGGAGATCTTGGAAAGTATATTCAATGGATACAAGTAGTCTTCAACAATAAATTTTGGTGGCCCTGGATGATCTTGACCAGTCAAAATATGAGAATCAAGAACTATAGGAAAGTCTTGAGAATGCAGAGAAATTAATTCAGTCATTAAATGATAAAATCAATGAATCAAGGGATAAAAGAAAGGAATTGTGTGATCAGCTTATGTAGAAGAGTAGAAGCATGTAAGATGAACAACTTAGTCAAGCCTTGAAAGAGAAAACCAAAGAATGTGAGAAGTTTTTGAGAGAAAATACTTTCCTAAAGAATGAGATGAGATCTATCACGATGAAAATAACTAAGGAGATTGAAGATAGAAAGAAGAATGAAGAAAATATTTCACAATCCTTGAAAGATAAATTTGAAGAATGCAGCCCATTGGACAATGAGTTAGAAAAATTTTTAAAAATGAGGAAGTGCTTGAAAGATAGCTTGATGATCTAATAAATGAACCTACTACTACAAATTAGTACAAGAATAAATTTAAAGCTTGCTCGACCAAGCTTGATGAAATGATTAAAGGTCAAAGGACTGATGGTTACAAGCAAGGTATTGGCTATGAAGAAGAAGAAAGTTGTAGATCTGGAAAAGGGAGATTCGAGAAAGGAAATCAAATGAATAAAGCTAGAAGAAATCTAGTAAGACAACCAAATTCCCAAAGATTCAATGGTTACTATTTTACTTGCAATAAATTTGGTCATATGGCTTCTCATTGTAGAAGTAGGATGAATCCAAATGTACCATCATTCTCAGGTCAATGCTTTAATTGTAATAAGTTTGGTCATAAGTCAAATGAATGTAGAAATATGATGAAATTTTTTTATAGAGATGTCAGATGCTATGCATGCAATAGACTTGGGCATAATTCAAACCAATGTAGATCAAGGAAAATCAATGGAATAGTAGGCTTACAAAGAGAAATGTTGTGTGTTACAACTGCAATAGATTTGGTCACACTACTAGATTTTGTTGGAGTAGAAGAGTTTTGATAAATCACAACATGTAGTAGGATGTTAAGGGAAAAGGAAAAGTCACTACAAATGAGATCAGGAGGAAAATGTAGAAATAATGGGTGAATAATAATTCCTTTGTTGAAGGAAATGTGCCTTCACCGAAATCTACTTCTGGTAATTCCTCCAAAAAATAATTTTATTCCTTTGACCTAGGGGGAGTTATCAAGAAAATCTCTTAACCCTCCTACCAGTTGCTAACACTATAATTTGAATAAGCCCAGTAAGTGCTTAGATGCTTTTTAGTTGTTGTTAAACTAGTTGGAGAAAGTATTATACATTTTTGGAGATCTGTAGAAGAATTATCTATCACTATGCATGGAAATAGGGTAATTAGATGAGTTAGGTTAAAATAATTTATTGTGAGAAGACGGATTAGGTGTGTGAATGATAAAAGCTTATTTTTATCATTCATTTTTCACTTTGTATTTTGGAGAAAAGAAGTTTGGAGAGCTTTGAGGTGAACTTTGCAGAATTGCTATGAGATTCATGTGTGAAGAAGATTTAGTGATCAAATTCTGATTCGACAAAAATGTATTTATCAGAGAAACTTGTGAATTTGTAAAAATGGCTACTCCTTTGGTAGTTGAAGTCAAGGATAGACCCAATCTGAGATTCAAGTGGCATCCCTTTAAGTCCATTGAGACCGATCCCTTAGGTGTTTTTTCGTCTATATTGTATGGAGTCTTGCATACTTAAGACATTAAGGCTTATATTCATGCTAATATTGAGGAATTAGGAAGCTCACAAATGTTGAATCTATATTCCAACCATATAATTGGAGAGTAATTTACTGTTAAGCTAGAATATAAAACCCTAGCGAAGAAGAAACTCACATAGCTTGTGAAATTCCCTATATTTGAGGAAAGTGAATGGGTGTGATATGTCTTGAGCCAAGTTCATGTTGAGTTTATGTGGTTGAATATACCTTTCAAGATTACAAAAGAGGCTATAAGCATTTTCACAGGTCTAAATTGCTCTGGTGGACTGCCAATCTTCAAATCTATAAAGAATTAGATGGTCACTGATCCAACAAGTGCAAAATTTGATAGAAGGGCAATGACAATTGAGGATATTATTGAAGTGGATGTGAAATTTACATTGATGGTCATTAGCTACAAGGTCTACCACTCCAGCAGTGATAATTCATTATCTAGTACGACCATTTATGCAACCTATTATATGGTAAAATAAAATATAGATTATGACTTGTGTGAGCTACTTAGAAGTCATCTAATAGAGAATCTAGGTAAGATTAAGAAAGAAAAGAAGAACTCTTTTAAATATGGTAATTTTTTGTTTTTTTTGCTCAGATTCTATTTCATGAGTGAGGTTCCCAGTGTTGGAAAAGTTCATTGGCAAAGAAATCAGCCTATATTTGTACAAATAAGAGATATTTTGTTTGGAATTAGTGATAGTCAAACTAGAAAAACTACCCTCTGGGGGTATTTCAAAAAATTTCAGAGTATGATGCATGCAAGGGAAAGAATTCCTACCTCAATTGTAGAGAAGTACAAAGATACAATCTATTTCATGGTAGATATTGATCAATGTCTAATGGAAGCCATTGATCCCAGAGCAGTATGGATTATACCTATGGGATATGAAGTCAAGGAGAACATGTTGGAGATGTATGTAGAAAATCTATTGAGAAAGTCTCTAGATTTGGTAGAAGAGAGGTTTGGAACCTATGCTAAAAAATATATGTAGGTGTATAAACAACTGAAGAAGCCTAAGCTTGTCAAAAAAGTATGAAAAGAAGTGGAAGTCATGGTAGAAAGAATGGGTATATCTATAAAAGAATTGAAAGAAGCCAAAAGGATGAGAGAAGAATTTGAAGCAAGAAAAGAGCCAACAAGGACCGAAGTTTCTAGTCTGGCAGGAACCTTTTCCCATACTAGATAAAAAAGGAGTTCTCCATCCCCATCCACTCTTGTAGCCAAGATAGTTCATGTGAAAACTCAAGATAAGGCCTTTGGTAAGAGGAAGAAGAACAAGAGCACAAGAACCTATGAAGCCATCTCAAAATATGAGGAGACTGAGTTAGATGAAGTTGTCAAAGGAATAAAGGCTATTGACACTCAAGCTACAAAGGTAAACAAGAGAAAATCTTCTGGTGAAGAAGTAAAGGAAAAGAAGAATGTAAAATTTGAAAAACTAGGTATGATATTTGAAGAAGTTGAGAATGTTGTTGTCAAGGATGGAAACCTCAAGCCCCTTTGCAAATGGTATGAAACATTTGATGAATCAAGACAAATAATTCTTGAAGAGGAAATAATTAAACATATGAATATTTTCAACAAAGTTATTGTTGAAATTATGTCTAGTTTACCTAGGAGTCTGTATGATGTTTTGGAGATGAGAAAGTAAATGCTAGGACAAAAGAAGAGCATATGAGAAATAAAATTCTTGTAGAATTATGTTCGAAAATGTCTATTGAGGAGATGAAGTCACTTCTAAACAAAGCCAAGAAGGAATTTAAAAGAAAAACAATGGTGAACAAACTAATGATCGATGAAACTGATGTTGTTGCGAATGAAACCAAGAAAATCCTAGAAGCATTTCTGTCAAAGAGAAAGATCAATGTTGAAGATGTTGTATTTGATCCAGTAAATGAGCAGGTGAATGTAGATACTAAGGATATTCAAAATCGTCTTGATATAGAAGTACTTGTGGATAATATAGGAGTACCTATGGTGACTAAAGCTCCTAAGGTTGTATTGGATGAAGGAAGGAAATTCCAAGTGAAGAAGATGAATCTCCTAAAGGAAATCAAGAAACTGTTACTAAAGAACATGAATTTGAAGAAGAAAAGGTTCAAGTTAAGGATATTCCAGTGGAAGTAAGAGACATTTCCAAGGCAGTAAAGAAATTTTTGGTAGAACAATAGGAAGAATTTGATGCTAAATTGGTTGAAGGCCCGATCAATCTATCCACCTTGTCCCTAATTCAAAAAATGAAAGTTGCATCTTTTGCCTAGGCGAAAGCCAAAGAAGAATTGCTAAAATCTCACATTGAGGATAATGAACTCTTGGGTCTTGCATCTAGAGTTATGGAGAAAAATATGCCAACCCATGTTAAGGATCCATCTAGTCCTACTTTTGGTGAACCGAATAAGCTCATAAATTATGTAAGTACACATTTCAAGTCTCTTGAAAACTTAGACATGATTAAAGTACAAAAGGAGTTTGATGGAAAAGTATTTAGTAAGTTGAAAGAAATGATTGCATTTGATAAAAATCTATTAGCCACCTATATAAATAATATTCAAGGTTCCCTATCTGAAGGTGGAAAGGCTTAGAAGTCATGTTTGGTTTTTTCCAAATTTACTAAAGACAATGAAAAGAAGGTGAAGGATCTTGGAAAACAATTAGCTACCATTTCTGATGCTTTTGATCCATTAGCTGACAATGTTGGTAAGAAAGAAGGTCAAGTAATATCTCTACTTGAAAAAATAAGGAGCTTGAAGCATGAAAATGATAGGATTGTAGGGAGAGCATGTGAACTTAGAGGACTAATTGGTCCAAAGATTGAGATAATGGTGAGTTCATTAAAGGAAGCCAAAGATACTATGGCATTTAGTGACCCAATGAATCTTGAGTCTACATAAACTCAATCTAATTTAGTCTATAGTCACATAAATTTTTTGGAGAGTCTCAAAAGGGTTTGGAACACAAATTTAAGTAGGCTGAAGAGAGATTTTGTATATTTTTTCAAATTTATGTAAGTTATAAGGTCATATTTGTACAGTTTGAAATTTTGGTTTTCCCCATTCTTTGCCATTGATTTCAAAGTGGGAGAGTTGTATAGTGAAAAATGTATATTCATCTTAGGGGGAGTTGCATTGCAGAGATTGAAGATTCCTTTTTTATGTTTTGGTGAAGCAGCAGTGTAATTTTTGTTGGTGTTGATTCAACACTTAGTCATTTTTCACTAAGTGTTTCCATCAATGCCATAGGGGGAGATTGTTAGCAAGAGACACTGCAAATGTTTTCTGGTGTTGTCATTGATGGCAACCCAAGGTAGTGTTTCGATCCGCACATTATTATTTTCTCATACTAGTAGACAGTTTGAAGATAGTTGGAAGAATAGAGCATCCGATAGTTTCTTGTTCATCAATTCTCATGAAAATTTTTTGTTGCTATTTTGGGTTGTGGATCTTATGGGATGTTGATCAATTTATTTCTCGTGTCATCCAAAAATCTCAGTGCCTCATATCAAGTTGTTTGCAATTTTGGAGATCTTGTTGGATATCTTTTTGTTTATCAATGTTTATGGCCCACCTAGTTGATATAATGTGTCATGGGTATTTGAGGAGTATTTATTCAAATGTTTTTGTGTTCGAACATTTTGTTTTGGGTCTAAACTAAGTTTTTTCTGACCATTGAGGATGTGCATTGAATATTATTCATAATTTGAGTTGACAGTTGTAAATATTTTGAGGTTTCATGGAAGCTGACATGTAGTGATTAAAATCTTAGTCACAGATATATATAAATGATTAATTATATCATTTTGGTCTCTAAAGAAGGTGTGTCGATGTGTGTTTCAAATATAAGAAGAGTGATTGAGGGATTATGCATGTTTTCACTTGTGCATTAAATATTTTGTGATGCGAGTCAGAGCAGAGTAAAGAAAAAGTATAAAATTAGTCAGAACGGAAAAAGATCAACTATTGAGCCTAACCAAAACTGTAATCAAACATTTGTAGATGCTACTCTTTCAGTTCATTCCTTTGGATCTAATCCTTGTAAGGGAGTGTTCCTTTCTACTTTGAGCAATGAGCTCTAGGCAGTGTGAATGAATGCAAGTGCATTCCCATATTGTAATCTTCATTTTTGGTATACTCAGATCTTATTGTGGATTGGCCATCCACTGTGGTTTTTCCCCTAACAGGGTTTCCATGTTAAAATCCTTGTGTTATGGTGTTGTAGTTATTTACTTTCTATTCATGCATATTTATTTTGGTTGAATGCTTTAATTGGGTTAAAGATCAGAATAATAAATCTAATCTTTGCACAAATCTGATTCACCCCCTCTTAGTGTTGCTTATTTCTAACATAATCATGGGAGATAAAGCTCATAATAAGAAGAGGAAGACATTGAATCATGAAGAAATTGAACCAAATAAAGAGAAGGAGAAACAAAGACAAAGAGAAAGAAGAAACATAATTAAATCAATGAATGATGGGGGAGCATCTGATTCCATAACTAATGAAGATGAAAACATTGAGGAGACCATGGTTGTAGATGAAGCTAATTTGCAAGAAGTCGATTTAGAGAAGAATATGACTATACAAGCAAGTCCTACTATGTCTTCAAATCCCTCTTTCAATGATATGGAGAATGTTTCAATATGCACAAATCCAGGTATGTCTTCAAATCCACAAGTTAGAATAGTAAATTCACATGTAGAAGTTTTGAAATACGTTCAACTTAATGATGTTGACATTGATAATGTTCAGAGAGATGAAAATTTTATAAAATTTGTTGAAAATGAAAATGAGAATGATCCTTTTGTTGAAAATAAAAATGAAACCATTTTATTGATGAAAATGAAAATGAAAATTGTTTCATTTATGGAAATGAAGATGAAATTGTAAATCATTTTGAAGTTGAAAGTGAAAATAAAATGAAGATGAAGATGAAAATCTAGAATGTGATGTTGAATTGAATGAAAATACTTTTAAAAAAATTGATAGTGGTTTTTTTGATAATCTTCCTGGTCAAATTTCTTGGAGGCAAATAAGAGCACATGCAAATAGAATATACAACAAATTCTTTTATCATAAAAAATTTCCATTTCAATGTCAACTAATGATGCATTTGATGATAATGAAAAAAGAGAGGAAAATAATGAAAAGGTTGGGCATTTTTGTTGAACCAAAAAGAAAATATCAATCATTAAAACATATTAGGTCTACTATTTCTACTGCCATTCAATCTATTGGGAAAAATAGTCAATCTAAAGATAAAAATTTATCAAGAAGAGCCATAACAACTGCTATATTTAATAAAGCAACTTTGAATAAAAGAATGGTAAGCAATATTAGTGAAGTTTTAAAAATACATCCTAAAACATTGCTAGGAATGGAAAAAAGAAGAGAAAGTATAGAAAATGATCCTATCAACCAATGTTGGAGTTTCAATGGTTGAATCCTAAGGTCTAATATGAAATTGAATGTTAAAATTAAATCTTTTATCAAAAATTATTGGCTTGATAATGCTAGGGTTTCATCTAATGCTAGAGATGTTTTAAAATTAAGGGTGGGTTCTAAAGTTCATGATCCTCACCCAAAAAAACTATTAGATACAATACAAACTGAATGTTATAGAAAATTTTATGGTGATTTAGTTTTACCTAGTAATATTAAAATAAGTCAAAGTTCTTTTGAAAAATTTAAACCTTGGTATGTAAAAATTAATAAGCAACAAATATCTTTTTGTTGTAAAACACATGTTCAATTTTGTTATTTTTATGATGTTTTTTGATATATACATTGTACCTTACATACTAACATGATTATATACAGGAATGTGGTATTAATATGCCACCTGAAGCAATAAGGGAGTTTATTTTAGGTTTGTTTTGTGAAAGATCTAATGGTAAATTTATTTATTTAAGTTCTTGTATTTCTGGACAATGCATTGACTAAGGAAATATTTCATTCTTAAGAATTTGTATGCATAAAAGTGTTGATAATGATTTTGGACAATAATTAGTAGATGTTAAAATATTTAAGAATGTTCACTATTCTTTAAAAGATGGAAAAATAGGAAAGCATTGTGATTTAGTTATAGAAAAAGTTAGTGTGCATGCATTTATGAGTGAATTTAAGAATAATATTGTACCAAAATATGTCATGCACTCTCAACATGTCAGATGGATTGATGGCCAATTTTGTGCATGTATCATTTTTATTTGAGTGAGTACACTCATCAAAGTTTGTTCAACACTGTTTCAGTATATTTTATAGAAATTTAAGAGAAAGAGGAATCTAGATGAAAGAACACCTCATATGGTTAGATAATTGTATGGGGCGGTTCAAGAATGCTCAAATGTTCTATTGGTTAAGTAGGTTTTACAAGGAACTCAATGTCCAACATGTATGGAGGTTTTTTGAAGCTGGGCATGCTAAAGGAGAACATGATGGAGCTGGTGTGTGTGTCAAAAGATTCTTGCTAGGAAAAATTAAAATTCAAGAATGCAGTAAAATTTAAAGATCCACGTGGGATTGTGGATTGGTGTAATACAATCTATTATATTATCTACACCTGGTTTGAGTGAGTACTCAAAAATTCATTGATTCTTTTGGTTGGTTGAAGAAGAGAACATTGTACCTAGAGTTGACTGTGAGACAATCAACAAATCTACTAAATGTCATTCATTTAGGAGTTTGAAAACAAGCACATGGACTATCTGGACAAGGTATCTTGCATGTTTTTATCAATTTTCTATCTTAGGAGATTGGGAAGCATGTGAAAATACAGAATGGGTTAAACAGTGGGAGCAAAGATCGTTGAAACCTGCACAAGCACATGATCAATATGAAAGAACTATTGAATAAAATTATCAAGTGTTTTCATTTGAAGACTATGACTATGTTTCAGACCTTCTACAAGAAGGTAATTTAATTCATTTTATTTTACTTTATTAAGTTATTTTGTAATACTAAATTATTTATATGGATATGGGAAAGTTATTAAATCAAATTTTGTTTGCAGGACATGTGTATGTTGTTGGTGCCCTTGAGGGGAATGAAGAGAAAATAGAATATTGGTTGGATTGTTGTGTGGAGACTAAACATAAGTTAATAGCACCTCAAGAAGATGATGATGGCTATCATTATCCAACAGGTACAATGATCCCCTTAAGAAAATTTTGATAACAAGTTTTTGATCCCCTTAAGAAAATTTTGATCCCCTTAATAAATTTTTTAGAACAAGTTTTTGACCCCCTTAAGAAATTTTTGAGAACTTATTTGATGATTTTTTTCATATTTTCAAATAGGATAAGTGGTGGTTGTTGGAACTTGGCTATGAAAATACTTGACAAGGATTAATGGTCCACCTTCATTCGAAGATTATGAAAATGCATAAAAGATTATACATTATTCACATTGGGTGGTGGCAACAAATATAAAACTAGATTGGTATCATGGAAGACCTACAAATAAAGTGCTATGGAAAATTTCTATGGAAGAGCATGAGACAATCATAGATGCATTGCAAGAAAGAGAGGATGTAGATGGTACAATGGTATAAGTAAATACGGGTAAATATAGTTTTAGTTTTATATTTTCCTTTCAAATAGATTAAATAAATGTTTCAATATTTGATGCAGGAGCATCTAGTGGTGTGAGGGCAACCTTGCATCACCCAAAAAGATGATTTCCATTTTTGTTCATGTTGTTTTATTTTTGTAGATGTTTTTGCATTTCTAGATACCCTTTTTGTCGAATAAGAGTTTCCAACTTTCATAACTGCTTTTCTGCTTTTTCTGCTCAACGACTATTTTTAGCAGGTTTGAATTTGAAGTCGTGGGAAGACAAAAATTTATGGGAAGGTTTAGGATGGAAAAATACACAGTCTGGTGAAAGAATCAGGTCAAGATCATTCATGACTTGAAAGTTATTCAAGTTCCAGTTTCTACTTTTTGCCCTGAAAAACCTTCCGAGCTCAATTTGAGGCACTAAACGATCCCAGATGGGCGTGAAAATTTGCAAAAATGCCAAAGTAGTTTACCGAAGGCCTACTTTATGGAAAATCATCTTTTTGAGAGATTTCCGAAAAGGTATTATCATTGAAGATCCAACGGTCGGATTAAAAGTTATGGCTGCCGGAAGTTGGTGCATATTTTAGAAATGTGCTAATTTTTGACTGTGAATTTAAACTTGAATTTCAAATTATAATTTTGGCGCCAAACCGCCAAAAATCTTATCTCGAAGGTTGTTTTTGGTTCCAAACCAAAATGGGTCTATTTATGGGCTTGTTTTTGATTTTTGAAAAAAAAATTCGGGGAAAAGAAGTTCGCATGCTGTGAAAGGGGGATCTGGGTAATTTCTGTAATTCTGTAATTTTCTTTCTGAGACTTCTGTAGCTTGCATGTATCGCAGAGCTCAAGGATTTGGGATCCTCTACACGTAAGATTTTTCATTATTAAAGAATAATAAAGTTTGCTAGTTGTAAGCATTATTTATGTGTCTCGGGTTTGCTCCCTCATCAGGTGGTATCAGAGGAGGTTTTCTTGAGTGTGTGGACAGATCACCGATCGTGAGGCAGTTTGCACCAGGACCATGGTTGTGGGTTCAAGATCTTCAAGATGCCTCCAAGAGTTATTCCTGGTAGGTGTGGTGGTGCTAGAGGTGGCATAGGTGGCAGAAATGCTGGTGGAAGAGATCCATTGGCGGTCGAGGGTTTCATAGCCCTCCAGAGACAAATTGATGCATTGCAGGAACAAATGAGAAGAGGGTTAGACCTGCGAAGGAGAGGAGAAAGCGAGGATGAAGAAGAGGTGAATGATATAGATTCAGAAGAGGAAGAATCTATTGATCGAGATCAAATGCGGCTGATTAGGGCCATTTCGAAGATCAGAAAAAGACCCAGAATAGAAGTCCCCAGATATTCCAGAAGTCTGAACCCGGAAGAGTTGATCGATTGGATCAACGAGCTAGAAGAATACTTTGAGTATGAGGAAGTAGAGGACCCAGATCGAGTTAAGTTTGCAAAAATGAAGTTGAAGGGCCATGCCAATATTTGGTGGAAAGAGGTCCAGTTGGAGAGAAATCGAAGAGGAAAAGGAAAGATCAACAATTGGGATCGCATGGTGGAGAAACTGAAGAAGCAGTTCATACCAGTGGACTACGAGTTAGATCTGCTAAAGAAATTGCAAGGACTGAAGCAAGGAAGTAGATATGTGAAAGAATACACCAAATATTTTCACAAGATGATCATCAGAACAGGCCATGCAGAGGCCAACAAGGAGAAGGTAGCCCATTATCTTAATGGGTTACGACTGAGCATTCAAGAGGAGCTAAGCCTGGTCAGAATGACCACCATTGAGGATGCATACCAGTTTTCTCTAAAAGTTGAGGAGAAGCTCAACAAAAGATTTGACAGCAAGCAAAAAGGCCGAGGAGGTCAAAGCGGAAGGGGTAGTGGAAGATCTTTTGGGAGCCGAAATGAGGATGAAAGGAAAAATGAAGATGTGGGTACCAGTCGAAGCCAGAGGAATGATAACTTCTATCGCCCACGTGATCAAAAAAGTGGTGATCAAAGAGGTAGAGGATGAGGAAGATTTGGGCCAGGACCTGGAAGAGGTGGTTTTAGAGGAACTTGTTTCCATTGTGGTGAAGAAGGGCATTGAGCCTATGAATGTCCACAACACCAAGGAAGGACAGACAGAAGGCTAGAAGGTCGTGGAAGGGTTGCACATGCAGATGAGGAAGCTCAATCCGAGCATTCAGATGATGCTGAAAGGGGAGAAGCCCTAGTGGTTAGAAGAGCCCTGGTGACTGAAGAGAAGGAGCCAGAACAGAGGAAGAATCTGTTCCGCACAAGGTGCAAGTGTGAAGAAAAATGTTGTGAGGTCATTATCGACAGTGGAGCACTAATAATCTGGTGTCAAAAGAGATGGTTACGAAGTTGAAGCTGAAAAGGGAAAGTCATCCACATCCATATCGATTGCCTGGTTGCAGAAAGACCACAAAGTTCTGGTCAATGAGTAGTGCATGGTGAAGTTCAAGATCGGAAGCTATCGTGATGAGGTACTCTATGATATCATCCCCATGGATGCATGTCACATGTTGTTGGGGAGGCCATGGCAGTTCAATAGGCATGCTATACAAGATGGCCATGCAAACACTTATTCCCTGATGAAGGATGGAATCTGCCATAAGTTGAAACCCCTGAAGAAGGACGAAGAAAAGGTATGCAATAGTGCTAGAATTTGTTTTGTTGATGGAAAGAAATTTTTAGAAGGCATGAAGCATGAGCGTATGTGTTATACATTGACTCCTAGAATAGATAAGGAAGGTAGTGAGAAGGTACTAGTAGAAGTTTTTGGACTATTGGACGAGTTTCCAGAGATTATTTTTGATAACGTACCTGAGGGTTTACCACCAATGAGGAAGATCAGTCATCAGATTGACTTGATCCCTAGAGCCAGTTTTCCAAATAAGGCAGCTCATAGAATGACTACTGTAGAGAATGATGAGTTGAATAGACAAGTTCAAGATTTGTTGAGGAAGGGTTTGATTCGAGAGAGTCTAAGCCCATGTGCAGTACCTATAGTACTAGCACCGAAGAAGGATGGGGAGTGGAGGATGTGTACGCACTCCGTGAGCTATAAATAAGATAACAATCGCTACATATTTCTGCTAAGGATGGATGACCATGGATTGTTTGGAGGGAGCAATAATACTTCACAAAGATTGATCCTAAGAGCGATATCACCGATTTGGATTCAGGATGGAGATGAATGGAAGACTACCTCTCAAGACCAAAGAGGGCTTGTACGAAAGTGGTTAGTCATGCCTTTTGGGCTAACCAATGCACTAAGCACATTCATGCGGCTCATGAATGAGGTACTGAAAGAGTTTCTAGGGAATTTTTTCATTGTGTACTTAGATGATATTTTAATATTCAGTAAGTCCCTAGGTGAGCATTTGATGCATATTCGTAGAGTCTTTGAAAAGTTGAGAGAAGAAAAATTGTTGATTAATTTGAATAAGTGTAGTTTTGTAAAGAAAGAGTTAGTGTACTTGGGGTTCGTTGTCTCGGCAGAAGGTCTGAAGATGGACCCAGAGAAGGTGAAGGCTATTCTGGAATGGCCTACCCCAAGAAATGCTACTGAGGTGAGATCTTTCCATGGTTTGGAAAGTTTTTACAGAAAGTTCATTAGAAACTTCAGTAGTATTTGTGCACCCTTGACTGAAACAATGAGAGGGGATAGAAAAGAGTTCAAGTGGAGCAC